>CM019221.1:29217522-29245002 GCA_009741485.1 Malurus cyaneus samueli
CATCCATCCATTGTCTATCATCCATCCATGTCCATCATCCATCCATTGTCCATCATCCATCCATCCATCCCTGTCCATCCATCACATCCCTCCATCCCATCATCTCATTCCATCATCCATCCATCATCCATCCATCCATCCATCCATCCCTGTCCATCCATCATCCCCTGGCCATCCATCCATTCCATCCCTGTCCATCCATCCATCCATCCATCCATCCATCCCTGGCATCCATCCATCCATCCATCCATCCATCCATCCATCCCTCTCCATCCCTCCCTGTCCATCCCATCCCTCCCTCACCTCCTCGGGGCAGGTCGCTGGCCGTGGCAGTCGTTTGTCGTCCTGCAGGACCCGCACGAGCCGCGCCACCGTCATCTGTCCCTGCGTGGGGCCGATCATCTTCAGGAATTCCTGTGGGGACAGCGGATCAGCGGGAATCCCCTCCCACTGAAGGACAACCCCTGGGGCTGTTTGTCAGGATAAAGCTGGGGTAGGTGGGAGGAGTTTCCATGGAAAGGGTTGATGCCTTAGGATTTTTAGTTTCTGTATTTTCAGGTCTCTGTATTCTTGTACTTCTCTAGTACAGCACTAAAACTACCGTTCTCCCATCTTTAGACAAAACAATCCCTCTCTGAGCTGAATCCAAGGACACCTCAGAGCCCCAAAATATGGAAACAACAGAATTGGGGGGAATAAGTTTGGGGTAAGTGACAGCATCACCTGAAAAGATGATTGGAGAATTAACACCCAATATGTGAATAAGGCAGAACTTATAAAAGGTGAAAATCTCGTGCCTCGGGGTCCATTTTGGGTGTAGCCTCACGAGGAGGCTTTGTCTGCCCTAATGTACCAGAGACCTGTTAGGCCTGGATTAAAGTTGTCCTCATTCTCTTAATTTTGTCTGGCCTCTGTTTCAGATCAGCCTGATTGACAAGGCACCAGGCTGAACGAGACAAGCATTAGGGTCCCTCCCATCCCAAACCATCTGGAATTCTCTAATTCCTCATCTTGTTGCCCAAAATAATAATTTTTTTTTTTTAAAGATGGGATTTCAGCAGCTATGAAATATTTCTTTCAAGCACTCACCGCCATGGGGCTGGCCTCGGAGTCGCAGTAGGTGAGCAGCTCGTAGAGCGTCACCCCGAAGGACCAGACATCAGAGGCAATGTAGAACTTGGACTGCAGCAAACACTCGGGAGCATACCTGGGGACATGAGGGGACACGAGGGGACAGTGTCACTGCCAGGGCCCCCAGAGCCACTGCTGCGGTGGCAGAGCCCTGGGAGGAAATTGGAGTGCAAAGTGATAAATAAAGGGTGTCGCACAGCACGGCACCATGACATTGAACAGACCGAACCCAAAGCAATGGGAAGATCCGTGCTCCCAAGGTCCTTTAATCAGACCCCATAAACCAGGAAAAGCCCCAAGGATGCCCCAAGGCTGAGGGCACAGCAGCAGCAGCTCCCAGGCCGTACCAGAAGACGGGGCTGTCGCGGTCGTCCTTGACCGTGTAATACTCCTTGTCCGTCTCGATGGCCTTGGTCAGCCCAAAGTCCCCGATCTTCACCCTGTTCTCACTCTCCACCAGCACGTTCCTGGCTGCCAGGTCCCGGTGCACGTACTGGCACGAGCCCAGGTAGTCCATGCCCTGTGAGGGAACAAAAGGAACCCTTTATCCTCTCAGCTCTCCCATTCTCCAATCCCGGTTTTTCTCAAATTCATGGCCTGGCCACACTCTGCACTCTCATCCCCAACCCTTTACACTTCACCTTGCTCCCTCCCTCCTGATCCCCCAAATCCTCACACAGGAGCAACTTTTCACTGCAGACTTTGCGACCTGGAGCCTCCTCACATTTCCCTGCTGCTCATTGTGCCAGCAGCACCCAAAGCATGGGAGAGAGGTGGCTTTGGGATTCAGATCTTGGGGACAGAGGACAGTGGGCTTGTTGGGGATGTTTCCCTGGGTTTGTTGATGATTTTTTCCTGGGTTTGTTGGGGATATTTTCCTGGATTTCTTGGTGATGTTTTCCTGGGTTTATTGGGGATGTTTTCCATCCCCCCTCGCTGCAGATGGAACTGAGGAGCTGCCAGCTCCGGGGCCAGCTCACCTTGCAGATCTGCACGGCGTATCGGAGCAGCTGCTTGAGATTGATCTTGTTCTTGTTCCGTGGCAGATATTCCTTCAGGCTCCCCGAGGGCAGGAATTCCATGATGAGTTTAATCCCACTTCCTCCTAAAAGCAGAGCATGTTTGGTGTGCAGACCCTGCCCACATCACCACCACCAGCAGCTTTTGACAGGCCGAGAACGCCGTTTGTACCCTCCCATGGCTCACTGCCACATCCATCCACAGAAAAACCTGCTCCAGGCAGGACATTCCTACATTTTAAAGAAAAACCCACACAACTTTTTTATATTCTACAGGATTTACCATCTTCTGTGCAGATGCCCTTGTATTTAACAATGTTGTCGTGGTAGAGGTTCCTCAGGATCTCAATTTCCTTCTTGAGGTCGGCGATGTGGTTCCCTCCACTCTCCGGCTTCAGGGACTTCACTGCCACCTGCTCGCCAGTGTTGTCACCCTCGGGGTCGTACCTGCACAGCTCCACCTTCCCAAAGTGGCCCTGGGGAGAGGGGAGCAGCCTTGAGGAGGAGGAGTTCAGACAGGGACACCCAAATGGGGGTGGATGTGACACAGCCCGGGCTGTGGGGACACCCACCACTGCCTGGGGACACCCAGCACTGCCTGTGATCTTGGGGATACCCAGCACGGTCTGGGGTATGTGGGGACATTGCTCTCACCTCCCCCAAATCCCGGATCCTTTTCAAGAACCTCTTCTCAAAGAGTGTGGGATCCACCTCGGTGACCGGCTTCTTCTCCGAGACAATATCGGGGTCTGTGATGGGGAAAACGTGCCAGGTCAGATTCCTGTGGGAATCTCAACACTCCAAAGGCATCCTGGTTTCATTCCCACATTTTCCCTTAGATCCCTGCTGCTTTCTGGTGGAATTCATCCACACCAGCCAGTCTTGATCTTCTTCCAGCCCTCCACACCCAGATTTCTCTCGATGAAAATCCCGTATCCCACCCCAGAGCAGCTCCTCCCCTTCCCTGAGCTCAGGAGATGCTTTCAGGTCCCTCCTGAGCCACCCCAATCCAGGACTTCAGGATGCCCCAATCCTCCTTCCAGGTGCCCCCAGGATGCCCAATCCCTCTCTTCAGGATGTCCCAATCCCTCTCTCCAGGTCCCCTCAGGATGCCCCAATCCCTCTCTTCAGGATGTCCCAATCCCTCTCTCCAGGTCCCCTCCCAGATACCCCAATCCCTTTCTCCAGCTGCCCCCCAGGTGCCCCAATGCCCCCACTCACTCTGCTCCTCCAGTTTGTTGATGTCCCTCATGATGGCCCTGAAGAAGGGTCTCTGGTGGGGGTCGTAGTTCATGCACTGCCTCATCAGATCCGCCAGTTCCTTGCAGGACGGCGTGGCCAGCACAAAGTGCCCCTCGTAGAACCTCTCCTTCTGCAGGGACAAAGGCAATTCCATGGGTTTGAACTTCCAGAACTCCCAGCTCTGAGCTGGGGCACTGCTTGCACTTGAGAATCTCTGAGGTTTTTCCCAACCTGAGCAATTCCGTGATTTTTCATCACAGGATGCACCTTAAGTCTTTCATTCACTGGGAATTTCGCTGAGGAAATTCCTATTTTTGACCCTGAACTCTCCTCCCAATACAGAATTTCTTCTGTGCTGAGCTGGAGTAACCACAGACCACCCACCAAGTGTTTAAAAGGTTTTGAAGATTTCTCTTTTCTCATTTCCTGCCAGGTTCTCCCCGTTATTAAAGCCCCAGGAAATGTTTGCCAAGGACACAGCGGGTGCTCCTCACAGCCCCGAGGGGCAAGGCTGGGATGGGCATTCCCAGTCTGATCCCACTGATTCCCAGTCTGATCCCACTGATTCCCAGTTCCCACAGGGCTGTCCCAGTTCCAGGGCAAGGCTGGGATGGGCATTCCCAGTCTGCACCCACTGATTCCCAGTTCCCACAGGGCTATCCCAGCTGTGGCCATGGGCAGGAAGGACACAAGACTGACTCCAAATCTTTAGGGATTGCAGTGAACAGGAGCAGCATCCCATGGGAGACCATTTGAAATCCAAAAAAAAAATCAAAGAGATATTTGGGAGAACCTTCCTCAGCTTCTACCTGGCTGGGTTAGAAAAGGCTGGGAGAAGGGAAAACTCCAGGGAGAGCTCAGAGCCCCTTGCAGAGCCTAAAGGGGTTCAGGAGAGCTGGAGAGGATTTGGCATTTGGGATGGAGAGCCAGGACCAGGGGAATGTGAGGTGCTCGTGAGGCTGGGTCCCAGGGGAGGTGTGCAAGGTCTCACCTCTGCCAAGGTCTTGTCCTTGAGCGGGATCTCGCCGTTGTAGCAGATTTCCCACAGCGTTGTGCCAAAGCTCCACTTGTCAGCAGCGATGCTGAGGTTCTTGGAATCCTCTACACACTCAGGGGCAATCCAGGGGATCCTCTCCACACGCTCTGGGATGGGACATGGCAGCAGTGAGCACCACAGGGGGGGAAAACAGCCTGGAACCATTCTTATCCAAAATAAACCCAGGCTGCAGAATTCGTCTGGTTCTGGGAAATCTCGCTGCCCAAACCCCCATTTTCAGAAGGACATTCTGTGCCTTTTACAGGCTCAGGAGCCGTCTACAAACGAGATTCCCTCTGTCTCATCCCACTGCACACATTTTTACAAGAAATGAATGCTCTGAATGCCCACTGCAGATTCCCAGAGCCTGGCAAGCTGATCCCTTCTGTCCCAAAGCCACTGGTGGCTGCTGTCAATGCCATCTGTCCCCTGCATGGCAGGGATGCTCACCCTGCCGGGACAGCACGGTGATGGGGATGCCGGGGTCGCTGAGCTTTATGAACGGCCCATACTCGGTGTCGATGCCCTCCCTGGCCAGCAGAATGTTCTTGGTGCACACATTGCCATGCACCAGATCCTTGTCCTCCTGTGGAAAAATGGGAAAACATGGTGAGAGCTTGGGGTGATGGTGCTCTGGGATATCCACAGCACGGGGTGTGGGTGCTCCAGGATATCCACAGCTCGAGGGAACGCTCCAGGCTGAAATCCAAAATTACAGCAGAGAAAAAATGACAGGAAAAGGAGGAAAGGAATGGGGAAACAGAGTGTCCAGACTTTTCCTGGGATAAAATGTGTTCCCTTGGCCAAGGTGCCTCTTACCAAGTAGCTCAGGGCGCTCGCGAGCTGTTTGGCCACTTTGAATTTCCACGGCGTGGTGAGAACTTCGCTCTTCTTGCTGCATGGAACAGATTCCCCAGAGGCCCAAACTCAACAAACCTCTTCCCCATGATGTCTGCAGAGAAAGTCCAATCAACAAATGAATAAATTGCATTATTTGATGTTCCCACCATGGCTCTCAGCCGAGCGCGCTTGAGAATTTTCACTCATTATTCCACTTTCACACACCAACCTCTCACCACCACACCCCAACAACTACACAAACACTATAATAACTAACTATCAACCTGCCCCAGGTTTATTTTCAGTGCTCAGGATGAAAGGCTTGAGGAGTCATGGACATGACATAAACTGGGACCATTCCAAGGGGATTCAATCTCCTCCGTTTCGCCACGGGCTTGGTTGGGATCCCTCATCTGTCCCCTTCGTGGCATTCCAGCCTCAGGAATCAACCAGGGAACAAGGGATTTCACTGGGAGAAGCTGCTTTGGCTGTTACGAGCGTCCACTGCTGGGGGCTGGACAGTAGGGACCAGCGTGCGTCCCTGTCCTGTTCCTCTCAGCTCGTTTAGTCCCTTTCCGTATCAGGAGGTCTGGCCCCCTCTGTCCCCCTCCTGTCCATTTTCAACTCATCTCCCCGTCCTCAGAGCTACTTGTGTCCATCGGTCGCGCACGCAGAGGTCTCCGTGCTCAGCAGCACATGTGTTTGTGGTTCACCCTGTCTCATCATGTTCTGGCTGTCTCGAAGAACGGACCTTTGTGAGAAGGAGACGAAGTAGAGTTATGTTAGAGAGGAGAGAGCCTGTCGAGTAGCTTGCTTGTGGTGCTAGCCGTACTCAATAACATGGTGTACAGTTCTGTCAGTACCTCTACTGCCCGATTCCGGTCCTTATTCCTTGCATTTCCAGCATTGCCCTTAGAGGAGTATCCTACTTTAGTCATTGTTTCGGCAGTCACACGGATTCACCGGATCCTTCTGGGTTCCCACGCTTTTTCTACCGCTTGGATGTCGGCCGCTATCTCTCCTACATCATCCCTCTTTTCGCGCATGTGTCTCCTTATGTCTTCTCCATTTCCTCTTCCCGTGTTCGCCCTATCTCTCATTTAAGTGTTCTCCCCTGAGGTTCCCGGCATCTCATAATAGCCGCTTTTGGTCCTGGTCACGCGTTCTCATACATATAAGCTTTCGAGGCGAGGAAGGATTATGCTGACCTTCTTTGTGACCATTCGAGTATTTGCCCGAATTCTTGCTCATACCCTTTTTTCATAAAGGAACTTTATAACTTACATAGTTTTAAAACTAGATATTGACTGACGGACTGTTCTATTAAACTTACTATTACTAAAATCTGAGTATAGGAATTTGTTTTTATTACTGGGTATAGGTGGGTATATCTTTAATTGTATAGAATCTTAATACTGTGACAAGTTAAAGATGTTCTTGATTAACTTATGAACTGTAAAACATTACACCTTACATAACTTAAAAATTACAATTAAAACTTTTAACTGACATAACTTATATAACTTAAAGCTTACACTTAAAACTCTTCACTTACATAACCTATATAACTTAAAACTTACAACTCAAAACTTACAACTTACATAATTTAAAACTTACAATTAAAACTCTCTTAACTTAAGCTTATATACACTAAAACTTAGAACTTACGATAACTTATGATAACTTACAGATTAAACCTTGTAATATTACATACGCTATAACTTTAAACCTATACAATTAAAACTTACAACTTAGGTAACTTATATAACTTAAAACTTTTAACGACATAACTCATAATAACTACTTAACTTCATGGTAACTATTACTTAACTTAGATTAAGTAACTTATGAAACTACAATTAAACTGTAACTTACATAACTTACTGTATAATATTCTAAATATATAATTATAAACTCTGTAATTTTAACTGAAAACTTGTATTTTTCTGCTTAATCAATTGATGGACTTAGAAGCAAAGGCTCACCGGAGGGAGATTGAATCTACAGTGTGGCTCGGTGGACTCCATAGGACTATATTTGATAGCAAGGACTATAATTTGATCTACCTTTTCTTCGATATCCTATCAGTTTCTCGTCGTCTTGAAGGACTACAGAATGATCCCCAGAAAAATAAAATCAATGGGTTCTGGTGCCTCTGCCCAGGTGCTCTTCCATGGGACACGAGCAGGGATTTGTCAGACACACACTCAAAAACTAAAAATCCCTAAAAACTAAAACCCTCAAAATGTAAAAACCCCCAAAATCTAAAAACCCCAAAAACTAAAACCCTCAAAATGTAAAAATCCCAAAATGTAAAAAACCCCAACCTAAAACCCCAAAACCTTAAAAACCCCAAAAAACTAAAACCCTCAAAATGTAAACCCCAAACTTAAAAACTCCCCAAACCTGAAACCCCAAATCTAAACTCCCAATAAAAACCTCAAATGTAAACCCCCAAACCTAAAAATCCCAAAATGTAAAACCTCCAAAACTTAGAAACCCCTCCAACCTAAAAAAACCCAAAATGTAAAAACCCCCAAAACCTAAAAGCCCCAAAATTCCCCTTCTTTGCCCACCCAGCCTACAAACATTGGGAATGGGAACCAGAGAACACAAATAAAGATCCCGTTAAAGTTTTGCTGAAGGGAACTGAGGGTGGCAGGAGCAGCCAGAAGGGGCTGATTTGGAGTCATTTGGGGTGATTTGGTATCACTGGGGCTGATTTGGGGTTCCTGGGGGTGATTTGGGGTCCCTTGGCAGGGCTCAGGGGTGATTTGATGATATTTGGGGTGACCTGGTGCTATTTGTGGTGATTTGGTGATATTTATGGTGATTTGGTGATATTTGGGGTGATCTAGTGGTATTTGGGGTGATCTGGTGTCCCCAGCAGGGCTCAGGGCTGATTTGGATGATATTTGGGGTGATCTGGTGAAGTTTGGGGTGATCTGGTGAAGTTTGGGGTGATCTGGTGATATCTGGGGTTGATCTGGTGTCATTTGGGATCATTTGGTGTTCCTAGCAGGGCTCAGGAGGTAATCTGGTGTCATTTGGGATTGATCTGATGCCCCCAGAAGGTCTCGGGGTGATTTGGTGTCATTTGGGATCATTTGGTGTCCCCAGCAGGGCTCAGGGGTGATTTGGCGGTATTTGGGGTTGATCTGGTGTCATTTGGGGTTGATCTGGAGCTATTTGGGATCATTTAGTGCCCCCAGCAGGGCTCAGGGTTGATCTGGTGCTATTTGGGGTTGATCTGGTGCTATTTGGGGTTGATGGCTATTGGGTGATCTGGTCTATTGGTGATCTGGTGCTATTTGGATCATTGTATGCCCCCAGCAGGGCCCAGGGTGATTTGTGCTATTTGGGTTGATCTGGTGTCATTTGGGGTTGATCTGGTGTCATTTGGGGTTGATTGGTGTCATTTGGGTTGATCTGGGTATTTGGGGTTGATCTGGTGTCATTTGGGGTTGATCTGGTGTCATTTGGGGTTGATCTGGTGTCATTTGGGGTTGATCTGGTGCTATTTGGGATCATTTGGTGCCCCCAGCAGGGCCCAGGGGTGATTTGGTGTCATTTGGGATCATTTAGTGCCCCCAGCAGGGCTCAGGGTGTATTTGGCGGTATTTGGGGTTGATCTGGTGTCATTTGGGGTTGATTTGGTGTCCCCAGCAGGGCTATGGGGTGATCTGGTGCTATTTGGGGTTGATCTGGTGCTATTTGGGATCATTTAGTGCCCCCAGGAGGGCCCAGGGGTGATCTGGTGTCATTTGGGATCATTTGGTGCCCCCAGCAGGTCCCAGTCCCACCCCACAATCCCCACCTGCTCGATCTCCTCCTTGCGGATGCGGTGGAAGCTCAGCTGGCCCATGGGACAGAGCGCTGCCACCTCTGAGCCGCGGGGTGGCCACCAGCAGGTTGGAGATCTCTGCAAGGAACACGGCTCAGACCCACAGGAACTGCAGTGACCCTCCAGAAACCCCACAGGGACTGCAGTGACCCATCCTAAAACCCCACAGGAACTGCAGTGACCCTCCAGAAACCCCACAGGGACTGCAGTGACCCATCCTAAAACCCCAAAGGGACTGCAGTGACCCATCCTAAAACCCCACAGGGACTGCAGTGACCCATCCTAAAACCCCACAGGAACTGCAGTGACCCATCCTAAAACCCCAAGGGACTGCAGTGACCCATCCTAAAACCCCACAGGGACTGCAGTGACCCATCCTAAAACCCTAAAGGGACTGCAGTGCCCATCCTAAAACCCACAGGAACTGCAGTGACCCATCCTAAAACCCCACAGGAACTGCAGTGACCCATCCTAAAACCCCACAGGAACTGCAGTGACCCTCCTGAGACCCCACAGGGACTGCAGTGACCCATCCTAAAACCCTAAAGGGACTGCAGTGACCCATCCTAAAACCCTAAAGGGACTGCAGTGAACCTCCTGAGACCCAAAAGGAACTGCAGTGACCCTCTGAGACCCCAAAGGGACTGCAGTGACCATCTAAAACAAAAGGACTGCAGTGACCCATCCTAAAACCCACAGGGACTGCAGTGACCCATCCTAAAACCCCACAGGGACTGCAGTGACCCATCCTAAAACCCCACAGGGACTGCAGTGACCCATCTTAAAACCCTAAAGGGACTGCAGTGACCCTCCAGAACCCCACAGGGCTGCAGTGACCCATCCTAAAACCCACAGGGACTGCAGTGACCCTCTCCTAAACCCTAAAGGGACTGCAGATGACCCATCCTAAAACCCTAAAGGGACTGCAGTGACCCATCCTAAAACCCTAAAGGACTGCAGTGATCCATCCTAAAACCCTAAAGGACTGCAGTGACCCATCCTAAAACCTAAAGGGACTGCAGTGACCCATCCTAAAACCCTAAAGGGACTGCAGTGATCCATCCTAAAACCCTAAAGGGACTGCAGTGATCCATCCTAAAACCCTAAGGGACTGCAGTGACCATCTCAAAACCCTAAAGGGACTGCAGTGACCCTCCAGAAACCCCACAGGGACTTGCAGTGACCCTCCTGAGACCCCACAAGGACTGCAGTGACCCTCCTGAGACCCCACAAGGACTGCACTGACCCTCCTGAGACCCCAAAAGGAACTGCAGTGACCCTGCATTCCCCCTTCCTGAAATCCCAAAGGAAACTGCACTGACCCTCCTGAGACCCCAAAGGAATTGCACTGATCCTTCCTAAAAGGAACTGCAGTGACCCTCCTGAGACCCCAAAGGGAACTGCACTGACCCTTCCTAAAGGGGACTGCATTCCCCCTTTCCTGAAATCCCAAAGGGAACTGCACTGACCTTCCTGAAACCCCAAAGGGAACAGCAGTGACCCTGCATTCCCCCTTCCCGAGATCCCAAAGGGAACTGTACTGACCCTTCCCAAAGGGACCTGCAGCTGACCCATCTTAAAACCTCTAAAGGAACTTGCAGTGACCCTCCTGAGACCCAAAGGAACTGCACTGACCCTTCCTAAAGGGAACTGCACTGACCCTTCCTAAAACCCCAAAGGGAACTGGATTCCCCCTTTCCTAAAACCTCAAAAGGAACTGCACTGACCCTCCTGAAACACCAAAGGGAACTGTAATCCCCCTTCCTAAAATCCCAAAGGGAACTTCACTGACCCTTCCTAAAACCCCAAAGGGAACAGCACGGTCCCTTCCCAGTAACACCGTGGCTGTGGCTGCTCCTGCACTTCAATCCCAAAATGGGGAAGGAAAAACAGCCCTGGAGTGACAATTTCTGCTCCTCATGCAGCACGAGAATCACCAGAGCTCGGCTGAACATTAGGATTTTCCATCTGTATTGCAAATTTGTGTTTGTATTTTTAATATGGAGTCGTTATCAGCCAGATCTGCGCTGATTTTGAGTAAACAGAATTTTCTGCACAAAAAAATTCTGATTTTTTTTTTTCTGAAAAAAATTCCTGTGGAATAAAATATCTCATATTCCAGGTGTGATTTATGGGGAGAGATTGGGATGGGTGAGAGGGGACAGAACTTAAATCATAAAAGTTACAAGTTTCAAGTTTTAAAAGTTGTAAAAGTTATACATTTTAATTGTAATTCTAAAATTATATAAGTTACGTAAGTTATAAGTTTTATTGTAAGTTTTAAGTGTATAAGTTATGTCAGTTAAAATTTTAATTTAAGTTTTTATGTAAATTGATTTAGTTGTAAGTTTGAAGTTACATAAGTTATGTAAGTTAAAAGTTTAATTGTAAATTTGCAGTTATATAAGTTAAAAGTTTTAATTGTAAGTTTGAAGTTATATAAGTTATGTAAGTTAAGAGTTTTAAGTGTAAGTTTTAATTATGTAGGAGTAATAATTGCAAATTTATATTAGTTATGTTAAGTTGTAAGTTTAGTTATTAATACGTAAGATATAAGTTTTAATTGTAAGTTTTTAGTTATGTAAGTTATATAAGTTGTAAGTTTTAAGTTTGATAAGTTATGTAAGATACATTTTTGGAAAAGGGTTGGGATGGGAATGCTGCAGTCAGGGGACATCCTCCTGTGCTGCTTTTGGGGTGAAAGGAAAAACCCAACTATTTTCTTCAAGAGCTTCACAGCAGGAAACAGCACTAAAAATGCCCCCAAAAAAGCTCCTGCTGGTGGAATTGGCTTTCCCTGAAATAAAACCCCCCCAAGGCTGGGTTTACCTCGGGGTCTGGGCTGGCAGCAGCGCTTTAGGGTGAAGCTGATGTTGTCGGTGCGCAGGATCTGCCCCTTGAGGTGCTCCATCAGCTCCTTGAGGGAGGTGAAGGATTTGTTGGAGCCATGCAGGAAATATCCCCCTTTCTTCACTTCAATCTGGAAGTTCTTGTAGGGCCCGGAGCTGTTCATCACCTTGCACTGGGGGGAGGAGAGAAACAAAAAGAGAAAATTGTTTGTGAAGGCATCAAAAGTGCCAAATCCCTGTCAGACACGTGTGGGACCAGCTCATCGCCTCCCTGAGTACCAAACCCCATTTCCAGGGCTGCAGGCACAGATTCCTGCCAGGAACACCGGGTTGGGCTGTACCTTGGAGCAATTCCCTCCAGCAGAGACCAGGGAGACTCCCCGAGAACCAAACCCCATTTCCAGGGCTGCAGGCACAGATTCCTGCCAGGAACACCTGAGCTGGTGCTGTCTACCTTGGGACATTCCCTCCAGCAGAGAGCCAGGGAGGACCCTAGACAAACCCCATTTCCAGGCTGCAGGGGCAGATTCCTGTTGGGAACACCGAGCTGGGAATGCCAGGCTGTGCCGTACCTTGGAGCAATTCCCTCCAGCACGGATCAGGGAAGACAAAACCCCATTTCCAGGGCTGCAGGGGCAGATTGGTGCTGGAAACAACAAGCTGGCTGTACCTTGGAGCAATTCCCTCCAGCAGGGATCAGGGAGACTCCCCGGGTACCAAACCCCATTTCCAGGGCTGCAGGCACAGATTCCTGCCAGGAATGCTGGGCTGGAAACACCGGGTTGGGCTGCACCTCAGAGCAATTCCCTCCAGCAGAGATCAGGGAGGACAAAACCCCATCCCAGGAGCTGCAGGGGCAGATTCCTGCTGGGAATGCTGGGCTGGGAATGCCAGGCTGGCTGTACCTCAGAGCATTCCAGCCAATCCCTCCAAGCAGAGACCAGGGAGGAAAAAAACCCATCCCAGGAGCTGCAGACAGATTGGTGCTGGAAACCCCGAGCTGGCTGTACCTTGGGGCAATTCCCTCCAACAGAGACCAGGGAGACTCCCTAAAGATCAAACCCCATCCCAGAGGCTGCAGGGGCGATTCCTTGCCTGATGCTGGGTGGAATGCCAGGTGGCTGTTGCTCAGAGGCATATCCCTTCCAGCAGAGATCAGGATAACCAACTCCATCCCCAAGGCTGCAGGGGCAAACTGGTGCTGGAAACACCGAGCTGGCTGTACCTCAGAACAATTCCCTCCAGCAGAGACCAGGGAGATTCCCTGAGTACCAAACCCCATTTCCAGGGCTGCAGGCACAGATTCCTGCCAGGAACACCGGGGCTGGGATGCTGGGCTTGGGAAACCGGGCAGCTGTTACCTTGGAGCAATTCCCTCCAGCAGAGATCAGGGAGACCTCCCCGAGTACACACCCATCTTCAGGGCTGCAGGCACAGATTCCTGCCAGGAACACCGGCTGGGAACACCAGATTGGGCCGTACCTTGGAGCAATTCCCTCCAGCAGAGACCAGGGAGACTCCCCGAGTACCAAACCCCATTTCCAGGGCTGCAGGCACAGATTCCTGCCAGGAACCCCACACTGGCCGTACCTCAGAGCCCTCCAGGCAGGTGACAGTCAGCAGGATGTGGTTGAAGTTGGTGCAGCTCCAGCGCAGCACGTACATGCCCACCTCATTGCCCTCCTGCCGCAGTTTGCTGATGGCATACTCCGTGCTGCAAGGGAGGCACAGTCAGCAATGCCAACGTCATTTCTTGGGGAGCAACCTCATCTTTGGGGTGGAAAAGTGACTCAGAAATATTTGTGGTGGTGTTAAAATAGGGTTTAATTGTGTTCGCTCCCATCGGGCAGCACAGAGTGATTTATTAACAGGAATTCTGCACCCAGCACTGTGAATTCCTGCATTTCTGCACCCAGCATCGTGAATTCCTGGATTTCTGCACTTGGCAGCTCAAGCACAAAGGGAAAAGTCCCAAAGGTGGGCGGAGGGAAGAGAATTCCTTTAGGTGTTCAAACCCCAAGGCTTTGTTCATCCATCCAAGGACTCTCGGTGTGGGTACAGAATCACTTCCACTCTGTACTGAAAATATTTTAATCTGTTCATAAGGAAATGCTCGAAACTTTCCTTTAGGGCAGAAATTCTTGGCTTTTAAATGAGTAATGAGAGAAACCCTCATTTTTTCCATATAATCCTTAGCAAAACTAAGCTTTCCCCAACCTTCTGGTAGCCAATGATGCCACAGGGTTTTTGTTTTTTCCCTTTTCTCTATTTCTCACCTTCCCTGGATTTTTCCCTCCCTTTTTCCCCAGCTGGGAGGCCAAACCCATTCTAGAGCTCCAAGTCCTTATCCCATCCTGGTTCTTCCTGGGAACCAAGGGATCCTGGAGAGCCATTTTCACCCACAAATCCCACTGGGCCCAAGGGTGGGGGGCTCCAGAGAAGGGGCTGGACCTGGGGGGAATTCAGGCACTAATTCCCTAATTAGTGGAATTAATAGTCCACTATTTAGTGGTCCTCCCAAGTGGTGTTTTTTATCGCCTGGGAGGAATTACATCGCCCCTTCTCCTCCTAATTGGTGCTTTTGATCAATTATGTCGATTTTCTAAAACCTATCAAGCTATTCACCCCTGGGGTGGACTTTTATGGAAATTATTCCACGGCTGCCCCTGGAGCTCCAATAAAGATTCACTTCAAGATCATCCTGAGTTCCATTTTGAGGCTGGAAAACTGAACCAACGCCAACTCTAGCACCCCCATCCCACTCCATTGGTGCAGGAGGGACTTTGGGAATGGGAAGAGCTCCAGGAGCAGGGACAGAGCTGATGCAGCATGGGCCATGGCTAGCCTTTGGTGATTTTAATCAATTATGCTAATTTTCTAAAACCTATCAAACTCTATTCACGCTTGGGGGGTGGATGTTCATGGAAATTCTTCCACAGCTGCCCTGGAGCTCCAATAACGATTCAATTCTACATTCCCTCCTACACCAGAACCATCCCAAGTTCTGTTTTGAAGTTGAACAAGGCACCATTGATTCTGGCACCCCCATGGCAGCGGATTAGCCCAGGATCAGGACAGGACTGACCTGATGGGCCCGTGGCAGCCGTTGGTGACTTTAATCAATTATGCTATAACACTCTCACTCAATACACCAACATATCAACAAATATTCACCCCTGTAATGCACTTTAATGGAAATTCTTCCACAGCTGCTCTGGAGCTCCAATAAAGATTTACTTTTACATCCCCTCCTACACTAAGACCATCCCAAGTTCTATTTTGACATTGAGTGAGGCCAACACCAATTCCAGCATCCCCATCCCCCCATTGGTGCAGGAGGGGTCTGGGAGTGAGAAAAGCTCCAGGATCAGGACAGCACTGACCAGATGGGCCCGTGGCAGCCGTTGGCGATGTTGTGCTGGATCAGGGGCGGTGCCACGTCCGTGCACAGGTAGTGATGGGCATCGGCCGTCAGGCGGAAATAACCGTCCACCAGAGCAGCAAAGGACAGAGCCTGCCCGTGGCACCGCAGCCGCAGCTCCTGGGGACAGGGAAGGGTCATAGGCTGGGGCAAGGGATGGGGAGCACTTAGGGACACAGGGACGGGCACAGAAAGGGCACGAGGGACAGGGGACAGGGTCACGGGGCACAGGAAAGGGGCACAGGGGACAGGGGACAGGGGCACAAGAACGGGCAGGGTCACGGGGGCAAGGGACAGTGACTGACAGGGAACTACGGGACGGGGACAGGACGGACTGCACAGGGACAGGGGACGGGTCATAGGGACACAGGACAGGTGCACAAATGGGACATGGGGACAGGATATGAGGACACAGGGGACGGGACCATAGGGGGTCAGGGTGGGACACAGGGACAGGGGGGCCAGGGACAGGGGGACAGGGGTCACGGGGGCACAGGGACAGGGACAGGGGACAGGGGACAGGGGGCACTGGACACAGGACGGGGCACAGGGAGGAGCGACAAGGGACACAGGACAGGGGCACGACAGGGGAAGTCTAGGACACAGGACGGGTCATAGGGACAGGACAGGGGCACAGAGGAAGTGGGGACAGGGTCACGGGGGCACAGGAGACAAGGCACAGGGACGAGGGAGACAGGAGCAGGCACAGGACAGCACGAGGACAAGGGGCAGGGACAGGCAGACAGGCAGGGACACGGGACAGGGGCACGCAGGGACAGGGGGGACAGGGTCACTTAGGACAAGGACAGGGTCACCTAGGGGGGCACAGGCACAGGGAGCGTGAACAAGGGGGCACAGGGACACGTGGCAGGGGCACAGGGGGCACAGGAAAAAAAAAAAAAAAAAACCAGGGGGACATGGGAAGACAGGGGCACAGGGGGCACAGAGACACAGGACAGGGGCACAGGGAAGGGGACAGGGTCATAGGGACACAGGGAAAGTGTCATAGGGGGCACAGGGGACAGAGGGACAGGGACACAGGGACACAGTGGACACAGGGACAGGGACAGGCGACAGAGACACGGATCAGATCACGGGGGGAACCGGGACAGAGGGACAGTGTAATAGGGGGCACGGAGACAGAGGGAACAGAAGAGACAGGGGCAGTAGGTGACAGTCATCACAGGGGGCACAGGGACAGAGGGGGCACAAAGGGACACAGCAGGAGACAGCATCACACACCCAGGTACCAAACATCAACCCAGTATCATATTCAAACCCGGTAATCAAACATCCAACCAGTATCAAACCCGGTATCAAGTATCAAACCCAGTATCAAACATCAAACACGGTATCAAATATTAAACCCAGTATCAAATATCAAACCCAGTATCAAATATCCAGCCCAGTATCAAACATCCCCTCCCCAGCCCCCCCTGAGCCCGTGCCCATTGTCCCTGTGAGCAGGAGCCCAGCCCAGCCTGGTTCTCACCATCCTTTTGTTGTCCTGTTTGTTGATGCTCACTGTGGCCTCCTTGATGACAATGTGGGTGATTTCAGGGAAATATGAGAAGTTGTTCCACGTCTCCCGTAGTTTGTGTTTCTCTTCCTCCTTTTTGCTTTTGCTGTCGGATTTTTTCTTCTTCTCCTTCTCTGTCTGCACAGGCTGCAGATAGATTTGGGACAAAAGCATTAATTAAAACATTTTTAGCACGATGTTTTTACTCTGAACCAAAAATTCATTCCATAATTATAGAAGAATGATATAAAATATGGGATAGAATGTATTTTGATATATGAAATAAAGCTGTTTCATTCTGGAATGATTTTGCAGAGCGTTTCATTTTCCTGGTAAAGCTGCCCACAGAGGTTGTCCTGTGTCCATCCTTGGAATTTTTCAGGATAAAAGACATGATAAAACTGGTTTGCTGTCCAAGCTAAGCCTGAAAAGGGAGTTGGGCTGGAATTTCCTGAGGTCCTTCCAACCTGGACAATCCTAAGAAAGCCCCTCCCATAAAACGCTGCTCTGCAGTGTCTGACCATCCCAACAACTTTTTAACAGCTGTTAAATCCTAAAAAAAAACCCTGAAATTCCCATTGACCAAGGAATACTCACACTCGGCTTGAGCCTCCACTGAATCCCGTTGTTCCCCGTCACCATCACCTCGTACTTCTCGTTATCTCCACAATTAAATTTATTTATCTCATTCTCAGAGGAAATCACCAAGAACGAGGTCTCAAAGATCTCAGCCCCGTAATGCTTGGTCAGGATCTCCATGGTGGATAAATATTTGACCTTCAGGTCACGGGGGGAGACGCTGTTGTTGCAGATGGTTTTGTTGTTGAACTCTTTGAGGAAATGCTTGAAGACGTTATTGATGCGGATCCTGGTCAGGAAATTCCTCTGCCGGATGGTTTTGTTCAGAGTTTCGGGGATGTAATGTTTGTAGCTGGAAGGAAAAAACCAGGCTGGGGGTGGAATTGCTGCTGGAGAGGGGCAGCCCCAACTCCTGCGGGGCCCAAAGTGATGCCTGATGATTTCTGCTTTTTCTTTTTACGTTTTCTGTACCCTTTATGCATCCGCCTGTACCCCTTAGCCCTGCATGATTGTAATTCCTGTGGCCTGATATTCCAGCTTAATTTAGAAATTCTGCTGGGCAGAGACCAAACATCCTCAGTCAGGGCTCAGTGTGTCCTGTGCTGTCTTAAACCCAAGCTCAGCCTTGGGTGAAGCTTAAACCCAAGCTCAGCCTTGGGTGAACATTCTGTCCAGAACATCTTGTGTAAACTGAGCTCTGACCTCATCTAGGAGAGGATTCATTAGAATAGGGGGGCATTACTGCATTTGTTGGGTTTTTTACTGGGGAATCCTAGATAGAAATGCTAATTCCTGAAATCTATAAAATTGTATCTGTGCTGTACATGGGGGTGCATTTGCCATCGAGTTGTGCACCTGGGATCCCAAAAACTGAGGGAAAACCCTTTTTATCCCCTAAACTGTGTCATTATTAAAAACTGGCTGTTCAAGGCCACAAAAGGATCCAGCCCCCCCACCTGATCTCCTTGGGGAGCTCTGGCAGCTTCACGTTCTTCTTGATGGCATCGTGGGAGATGGCCAGGACAGCCATGCCCAGGCACTCATTCTCGATCTCGTGCACCTCCTGCTCGTTCCTGGGCTCCCTGATGGGTGCCAGCCCCTTCACCAGGTCATACTGGCCCTAAAGAGCCACAAAAGAAACACCAAATTTTGTTAGGGCTTTGCCAGAGTTTGTCTCAGAGCTGGGAATCCATCCCAGGATCCCAAGATCTCCTCAGGAAAGGAGCAGCTGGGACCTCATCCCTTTCAGAATTGTTCTTTCCCCACTAAATTCTCCCCTAACTCTAGATTCATTTATTCATTTATTGCCTGGTTTCATTTTTTCCTTCTTTCCTTTTCTTGCTGCAATTCTACTCAGAGCGAACAGCAAATTAATAAATGATAATTCAGTGTTTTCATTTCATTAAAGTGAATGTTCCCCTTTTTTTTGTGAAACCAGGCAGCTTCAGGGTTGAAAAATCCTTTAGAAGGCACAAGAGGAGGAGAGCAGAACTGCAGGTCAACAGGCAGTGGGGTTATCAATATCTTTATCCCCATGGGATTATCTATCAATTTTTATCACCATGGGGTTATCAATATCTTTATCCCCACAGAGTTATCAATCAATTTTTATCACCATGGGGTTATTAATCATTTTTTATCACCATGGGGTTATTAATTAATCAATTTTTATCACCATGGGGTTATCAATCAATCATTCAATCAATCTTTATCCCCACAGGGTTATCAATCAATTTATATCACAATGGGGTCATCAGTATCTTTATCCCCATGGCGTTATCAATCAATCAATCAATCAATATATTTATCACCATGGAGTTATCAATCAATCTTTATCACCACGGGGTTATCAGTCAAACAATCAATCAATCAATCTTTAACCCCATGGGATTATCAATCAATCTTTATCACCAGGGGCTTATCAATAACTTTATTTCCATGGGGATATCAATACCTTTATCACCATGGAGTTATCAATCAATTTTTATCACCATGGGTTATCAATCTTTCTTTATCCCCATGGGGTTATCAATCAATCTTTATCCCCATGGGGTTATCAATCATTTTCTCCACGGGGTTATCAGTCAATGTTTATCAATCTTTTAACAATCCCCAGTAAAAAAAACCCATTGAAAGGCCTCAGCCCTGCTGGATTTCCCTCCCTGCTGCTCCTCTCCATCCCCCAATATCAAAATTCTGTGTCAATGTCTCACAAAAGGAGACTGCCAGCATTTATAATCACAAATAATTCATTTCAGACAGAAATATTTATAAAATAATTTCCTTTTTACACTTTTGAGTTTCCTCCTGTCATTAACTGAACTCCCTTCTCTCCACCAAGCAGCACGAACAAAACCCTTTCTCTTCACGAGCATTTCAGGATTCCAAAAAGAGTTTTTTAAAGCAAAATCCCACATTTTAGTGTGAATTTGGTGCCAACCTGTGCAAAGATGTACTCCAGGGAGTTGGCATCCAGGATGGGGGTTCCCTCTGGTGCCAGTTTTTTGTCGTAGGCTTTGGCTCTTCGGGGCGAGTGGCGCCACACCGACGGCTCACCCTCGCTGGTCCCGTGCCAGTTGGTGAATAGTACCTGAAAAAAAGGGTCAAAACATCAAAAACTTAGAAATGGAAAAAAAAAAAAACAAAAAGCTTTAAAAATTGTAAAAAAATGCGAAAAAAAAGTTTAAAAATAGTAAAAAAACTTCCAAAACCTTAGAAACGGGAAAAAAAAACCCGAAAAGTTTAAAAACAGTAAAAAACTCCAAAACCTTAGAAATGGGAAAAAAAATCCTGGAAAGCTTTAAAACAGTAAAAAACTCCAAAAACCTTAGAAATGGGGAAAAAAACCCCGAAAAGTTTAAAAACAGTAAAAAACTCCAAAAACCTTAGAAATGGAAAAACAAATCCCGAAAACCCTTTAAATATAGTCAAAAAACTCCCAAAACACTTTTAAAAGTAGTAAAACTCCCCATAACCTTTAAAAATAGTAAAAAAACTCACAAAACCCCTTTAAAAATAGTAAAAAAACTCCCCAAAAACATTTTTTAAAAGTCAGCAACTCCCAAAATCTTTCAAAGCCGTAAAAAACTTCTAAAAACCTTTAAAAAACAGTAAAAAAACTCCCCAAAACCTTTAAAAAACAGCAAAAAACCTCCCAAAACCTTTGTAAACTGTTAAAAACTCCCAAAACCTTTAAAAACAGTAAAAAACTCCCAAAACTTCTAACGAATCAACCCCCAAAACCTTTAAAGAACAGAAATCAACCTCCAAAACCTTTAAAAAACAGAAAACAACCCCCAAAATATTTAAAAGTCAGCAACTGCCAAAACCTTTAAAAACAGTAAAACTCCCAAAACCTTTCAAAACAGTAAAAATCTCCCAAAAATCTTTAAAAACAATCAGCAACCCCCTTTAGAAACAATCAGCAAACCCGTTCAAAAACAGTCATGAACTTCCAAAACTTTAAAAAGAGTAAAAAACTTTCAAAAGGTTTAAAAGGAGTAAAAAACTTACAAAGCTTTCGGGCAAAGCCTCCATTTCCATGAGGTATTTTGAAAAGTGAATCAGTTAAAAGCAAAAATTGGTCAAATTTCTGCCTTCAGGTGGGATGGGATGGGATTTGGGATGGGATTTAGGATTTGGGATGGGATTTGTGATTTCGGATTTCCCTTTTCTACACCAGGAAACAAACCCCAAAGTTCAGAGTTAAACTCCTCCCTCCTCCATGTGCCAATGACTCCAGGATGTTACAAAACCCTGGGGTTTCCCTATTTTTTATTTTTTGTAATAAAAAACTTGAGAAAAGTTTAAAAAGCTCACAAAGTTTCATTGAAAACTTTTAAAACATCCCCAAAAATAAAAGCACCTGGCACTGAGCTGGTGAGGAGAAGAGGAAAAATTCAAAACAAAAACTTTCAGCAGTGGGAGAAAAGTCCAAACCCCTAAAACATCAAAATCTGGTCACAGGGGAATAATTTGATTTTCCCAATCTTTCCCACTCACATCCAGGTCACACCAGGATGGATCCTTATAATCCTAAAGAATCCCAAAAGCCAAATCCTTCTGCTTTTCCCATTCCAGTGAAAATTCCCACTGATTCCAGCAGGAACATTTCAAATGGGAATTCACCCAGAAAAACACGGATTTGGAGCTGATTTTCCCATTAATTTGACTTTGTTCACTCCCAG
The DNA here is from genome assembly GCA_009741485.1 of Malurus cyaneus samueli. Taxonomy (NCBI): domain Eukaryota; kingdom Metazoa; phylum Chordata; class Aves; order Passeriformes; family Maluridae; genus Malurus; species Malurus cyaneus. Next base: position 29,239,190 of record CM019221.1, read on the forward strand.
CTTTGTGGAAACAAAATTCAGAGCAAACTCCTCGTGGTTTCTCAGCTTCTAATTTGATTTTTTTTTTTTTTGTAACCATTTTTCCAAGGTTTAACCCCAAACACGAGCAGGAATCAGGAAATATTTTAACATTCTCTTCAAACCACGCCACTGCTTTCTATTCTGCTCCCTCAGAACACCCAGAATTCCCATTTTTTCCCCATTTTCCAGGTGTTTTTTCCTCACCTCATGCGATAGTGGAGCCTGAAGGATGATTTTTCCTCCACTTTGAACACTTGGTTTGGGGCGTACCAGAGTTTCTTGCTTTCATCATACAGAGCAAAAAGATTGTGGCACAGAGGAGACACAGCTGTGACAAAAAAAAACCACCCAAAATTCAAACTTTGATAGCAAAAATTGGATCAGGGAATGAAAGAATGCTGGGATGAAATAAAGGAAATTTTAGGAAGGGAAAGGTTGGGATCTCAGTGGGTTTGGGGTGCGTCCAATTTCTGGTGTTCAAAGATTTTCAAATCCTGATTTTGCACAAGGAAAGGATTGAAAATCTCAATTTTGTCCAGTTTTTTTACCAAAAATCTCAGTGCTCAGCTTTATTAATCAATGGAATTGATTAATGAATAAACCCCAAGAGTTGAAAGAGGTTTTTTAGCAAAGGAGCAGAGAGCTTTGGGATCTTCTTCTCCCCAAAGAACAGACCCTGCTGGGAATGGGCAACTCTCCTTTAATTGGCATTTTCTCCATAGATTCCAGTAGGTTGATCAGATTAAAAATATACACATATTTAAATTAATTTCATTAAACATTTAAACACATTTAAACACATTTAAACGCATTTAAACAAACACATTTGTACACGTTTAAATTTAGGACGTTTTAGGGTACAGCAGGTCATTTTAGGGGACATTTTAGGGCATTTCAGGTCATTTTAAGGCATTTCAGGTCATTTTAATGGACATTTTAGGGGACATTTTAAGGCATTTTAGGGCATACCAGGTCAATTTAGGGGACATTTCAGGTCTTTTTATGGCATTTCAGGTCATTTTAAGGGACATTTTAAGGGACATTTTAAGGCATTTTAGGACATACCAGGTCATTTTAGGGAATATTTTAGGACATTTTAGGGTATACCAGGTCATTTTAGGACATTTTAGGGTATACCAGGTCATTTCAGGGGACATTTCAGGTCATTTTAAGGCATTTCAGGTCATTTTAGGGGACATTTTAGGTAATTTTAGGTCATTTTAGGGTTTTTAGGGGACATTTTAGGGCTGCAGGAGGATTCCTGCCCCATCCCCTCTCCCCACAGCCACCCCGAGCAGTGGGGAAAGGACTGGAAATACAAAACCACACTGAATTATGAGCTCCAACAGAGACAGATCCATTTTTTTTTTTTTTTGGTGGAATTACAAAAATTTGATTTGTGGAATTACAAAATTTGATCAAAAAAATTCAAAAAAGCAAAAGCTTCTCCTGAAAAGTAAAGATCAGCCATTTTTCCTGGTGGCTGCTGAACAGGAAAGGACTGGAAATACAAAACCACACTGAATTATGAGCTCCAGCAGAGACAGATCCATTTTTTTTTTTGGTGGAATTACAAAGATTTGATCAAAAAAATTTAAAAAAGCAAATAATTCTCCTGAAAAGCAAGGATCAGCCGTTTTTCCTGGTGGCTGCTGAACCAACAATTGGGATGAGCACAGCCAGGTCCTGGCAGGTGAGGGACGCACACGGGGTCGGAGCAGCTCTCAGTGGGGATTTTTTTGGGCCAGAAATGTAAAAATAAACCCCAAATACTCACAACACCTCTGGGCAGCCTCGATGCACAGCTCCTCGGAGGTGAACTCGCCGCTGGAGTAGCAGATGGGGGCTTTGTCCTGCAGGTAGAACAGGATCTCCAGGCCCTGGGGCTGAGCTTCCAGGCTCAGCTCGTTCTTCTTGCTGCTCCTCATTTTTGCACAGAAAGCCATGGCTTTGCAGTCTTCTTTCACGTTGAGATACTGCCAGGGGAGGGGAAAATCAGGAAATATTATTATTATTATTATTATTATTATCATCATCATCATCATCATCATCATCATCATCATCATCATCATCATTATCATCATTACCATTATATTTTCATTATTATTATTTTTACTATTATCAGTTTTATTATAACTTTTCATTATTATTTTCATTTTTTTTGTATTATTGTTGTTGTTATTATTATTCTCATTGTGGTCATGGTTATCATTATTATTCTATTCCATTGTTATCATTATTATTCTATTCTAACCTATTCTATTCTGTTATTGTAATGATTATAATTATTGTTATTATTACATTATTATCGTGATTATCATGGTCACTATTATTGATATTTTTGTTGTTATTATTATTCTATTTTCCTATTATTATCATTATTATTGTGATTATTTACATTGTATTGTATTATATTACATTAGATTTATCATGGTTATTATTATTGGGTTTTTGTTGTAATTATTCTATTCTATGCTTATCATTATAATCATGATCATTTACATTATATTACATTAGATTTATCATTATTATCATGGTTATTTTTTTATTGTTATTATTCTATTCTACTCTATTCTTAGCATTATTATTTACATTATATTATATTACATTATATTTATCATGATTCTCATGGGTTTTTTTTAATTGTTATTATTCTATTCTATACTATTCTTATCACTATTATAATATATTACATTATATATTACTATATATATTACATTTATCATTATTATTGTTATTTTTTGTTATTATTTATTCTAATTCTGATTATCATAGTTATTGTTAGGTTATTAATTACATTACAATTATTTATATTATTATAATTATGACAGAAAATCACATTTTATCTCCAGCGTTTCGATAAAAAGAGCATTTTTGAGTTATTTGGGTTCTTTATTCTGTGTTTTTCTAAGCTTTAGCTCAAAAAACACAAACCACCAATTTTGAAATTTAAGGAATGAATCCTCCCACCAAAAAAACAAATCCAAATGAACCCCATGAAATGTCTGAGCCACCCCACCTGCATTTATGAGCCTGTGGGATCCTCGACACGGCTGAAATGGGTTCTGTTCACTCTCCCAAAGGAGAAATTTCACTGTGGCTGCAAAAAAATGGAAAATAAACACGGTCAGGAAGGGCTCAGAGGCACGAGGGAGGTGGTCAGGGGGATAAAATCAAACCTGAATCCTCATTTCTGGAGATCTGGGATAAAATCCCACCCGAATCCTCATTTCTGGAGATCTGGGATAAAATCCCACCCGAATCCTCATTTCTGGAGATCTGGGGGGGATAAAATCCCACCTGAATCCTCATTTCTGGAGATCTGGGGGGGTAAAATCACACCTGAATCCTCATTTCTGGAAATTGGGAAAAAAATCCCACCCAAATCCTCATTTCTGGAGATCAGAGATAAAACCCCCCCTGAATCCTCATTTCTGGAGATCTCAGGGGGATAAAATCCCACCCGAATCCTCATTTCTGGAGATCTCAAGGGGATAAAATCCCACCCGAATCCTCATTTCTGGAGATCTCAAGGGGATAAAATCCCACCCGAATCCTCATTTCTGGAGTTCTCAAGGGGACAAAATCCCACCCGAATCCTCCTTTTCTGGAGATCTGGAGGGGACAAAATCCCACCCGAATCCTCATTTCTGGAGATCTGTGATCCCACAGGAACCTTTTCCTCTGTGCTCATTTTCCACCCTTCTCATCCTGGAGCACACAAACACTCAATCCCATTTTTCCCTGCATTATCTGCTTTTTCCAGCCCTATTTTCCTTTGGATGGACTGGATTTCTACAATTATAGAAATTTCTATAATTTCTATAATTTCTGTCATTTTTTTCACAGCACAATTTGGGTCAGGAATGACCTTTTAAACTCTCAACCCCTCAGCAACGAGCAGAGGCATCTTTGACTCAGTTTTTATAGCTGATAAATGTGGACTCCATTCTCCTTCATCCACACTTTCTGATCTAATAACAACCTGAAATACAAATAACATAAAACCAACTTTAAATCAATATTTAAATACAATTCTCAAAGTTTACAACCCATTGTTATATCCTTGCACAACCGACACTGAGCATTTCCCCACTAAATACCAATTTCCTCAGAGGCAAAGGTCTCCAGCTTCAAGAAGCCAATCATGGAAAGTTTCCAACAAGATTTTGACACGATTTTTCCAACTATCCAAAAAAAAAAAAAGCTTCCCTGCTAAGGGGCATTCCACTTGAAAGCCATTTACTGGGATAATTTGTTTTTTATTCCTGCCCAGGACGCGGCATTAACGATCCTTTTCCTTCCTGGATGTTCTCCTCCGAGGAGGGATGGAAGTTCTCTGGAAAGGAGCCACTCCACCTTCCCAGCAGTGAAGCTCCAGGAAATGTGGCCCCTTCCCGGGGATTTCAGAACTTTCCTGAGGAAAAAAAACTTCCAGGAAAATCGGCAAAGCCCTGGCAAAACCCCCGAGGTCTCTGCAATGCCGGGAGTCCCAATCCTGGACTGGTCACAGAGGTGCTCAAGGGAAAGTGGAAAATCAAAAAATTCCCATGGGATGTCACTGGGAAGAGGTTTTTTTTATAGTTTGCTTTTTGATTTTTTAATTTTTAATGTGGTGAGAAGATATTGTTAAAGTTCACTCTTAAAGGCCCGAACAAAATTTCACCGGGTTTGTTCCCCCTTCTAAGAGCAAACCAGCAATAAAAATATTCCCTGACCAAGAAACATTCCTGCTATAACAGAGCTGAAAACCATAAAATTCCATAAGAAATTTGGGATTTACAACAGGAATTATATTCAGACCCTAAAAGCTGAGAAAAGGCAGGGCTGGATCACCCCAAATTGATAAAAGGAGATGATGCTGTGGAAAGTGGCTATGCTGCTGCACCTCACCTGACACCCCAAAAACAACCCCACTCAAGGTGCTTGTGATGTAGGAGCAACCCCAATGCCAAATTATCCCACAGGTTCAGAAACCGCAGCACTCAAAAACAAGAAAAATAATGGCCACACCCCAAAAGCACAGAAAAGGCAGGGCTGGATCATCCCAAATCATTAAAGGAGATGGAAAGGGGCTACGCTGCTGCACCTCATGTGGCACCCCAAAAACAAACCCCATTTCGAGGTGCTCATGATATAGGAGCAGCCTTGATGACAAATAACCCCACAGGTCCAGAGACTGCAGCATTTGAGAACAACAGGAATTATATCCAGACCCTAAAAGCTCAGAAAAGGCAGGGCTGGATGGCCCCAAATCGATTAAAGGAGATGATGCTGTGGAAAGTGGCTACGCTGCTGCACCTCACCTGGCACCCCAAAAACAACCCCACCCCAAGGTCTTGTGCTGGTAGGAGCAGCCTCAGTGCCAAATTATCCCTCAGGTCCACAGACCGCAGCATTTGAGAACAACAGGAATTATATCCAGACCCTAAAAGCTCGTCGGCTCAAAACCCAGCCACAACATCGACCAAGCTGGCTCAACACCAGCCAACATCGGCACAAAGCTGGCTCAAACCAGCCCAAACATCGGCAACAAAAGCTCGCTCAAACCCAGCCCAAACATCGGCACAAAGCTGGGCTCAAACCCAGCCCAAACATCGGCACAAAGCTGCAGCCCAAACCCAGCCAAACATCGCACAAGCTGGGCTCAAAACCCAGCCCAAACATCGGCACAAAGCTCGGCTCACCCAGCCAAACATCGCACAAAGCTCGGCTCAACACCAGCCCCCAAACATCGGCACAAAGCTGGTCAAAACCCAGCCCAAACACGGCACAAAGCGGGCCTCAAACCA
>CM019221.1:29256004-29344770 GCA_009741485.1 Malurus cyaneus samueli
AAAAAGAGAGAGATAGAAACAGGGAAAGTTGGCAGTGGTTAATTAGCAGGGAAAATTGGCATTTAATGATCCTCATCTTTTAAACAAATTCACATTTATTGTCTTATAAAGCTTTTTTCCTGTTCGTGCTCATGGGAGGGCACAACAAAAATGCAGAATTTGCCAAACCCCATGCAAGGCCGAGAAGGAGCTTATATATATATTTCTACATTTTTAGAGCTTGATTTTTGAGGATTAATTCAGAATCAGGCTCTGAAGGAAAGGTTTCAGCCATGTCTGCACAGAGAGCAGGGACAAAAGGATGAAATTGGAAGGAGGTTTTGCTGTTCAGATTCCTGCATGATAACTTGCAATTAAATTTCTGAGTTTAAAGCCAGAAAAAAATGGAAATTCTTTATGGAGAAGAGACTTTGGAGTCTGGAATTTTGACTGTTTCATCACAGCAGATAAAAAATGGGGAGAGATGTGATTTAAATTTCCTCAAAATTGTCTCTTCCTCTCTTTTTCCCTGTTTTTTTCCAAATTTCCTGCCTGTGAAATTCCCAAATTTCTTTCGGAGCCCTTCTTTCCAGTTTGTTTCTGGCTCTGTTTCCTCATTTGTAGAAATACAAAAATCGTATTAAAAAGTTCCTTTTTTCCCGAGTTTTTGGCTTAGATTTTTGGGTTGGAAATCCAGGCTTTGGAATTTTGACTTTTTTCTTCCCTGTTTTTTCCAAATTCCTGGCTGTGAGTTCTCAAATTCTTTGGAGCCTTTCCTTTCTAGCTGTGTTCCTCATTTGTGAAATACAAAAAAATCATATTAAAGTTCCTTTTTTCCAGAGTTTTTGGGTTGGAAATCCAGGCTTTGGAATTTTGACTGTGTTTCATCACAGCAGATAAAAAAGGGGAGAGGGGTGATTTAATTTCCTCGGAATGTCTCTCTCCTCTCTTTTTCTTCCCTGTTTTTTCCAAATTTTGCCTGTGAGATTCCCAAATTTCCATGAGTCCTTCCTTTCCAGTTGTGTTTTCTCATTTGTAGAAAATACAAAAAAAATCCACCGGCAACGTGAAGCAAAAATTAAACCCCATAAGGATTCTAAATTTACCTCCTCCAACCACCCAAAAAAAAAATAAAATAAATTCAGAAAATGTCGTGTCTCACTTTTTGTGAGGCACAAAAAGTTGTTTAGTTCTGGTATCAGGTTCAAAAAGGGAAATGCAACACCAGCCCTAAAGCCCAGTTCCTGTTTTTTCTGCCCCGACAGTTTTGAGCTGGGTTTTGTTCATTTGGAAGGAGGGAAATGGGTTTGAATATTTACAAATGAGCTGAACTTTATTTGTGCTTTTTTTTTGGAGTTAAGGTAAAAATGTCACCCATAGGACACTTATGCTTTTTCTGGAGAAAAAAAAAGAGCAGAATTTTTTTTTTTTTTAATACTGGTGCAACATAATGGAGAGAAAAAAATGAATAATTTGTTCATAGGTATCATATAAGAGGAAAATTAAATTTTTTTTGTTCTGTTTACATGGGAAGATGTGCTGGAGTTGGATGAGAGAGCAGCAGAGGTTTTTAATTCAAATAATTTTGGTTATAAGATAACCCTGAGTGTGCACGGAAGGCACACAAATAAATATAAAAAATGGTTCTCTAATTGCTGATTAATTACAATTTATGTGCATTTTTTCTTGCATTTTTCTTGAAGGTTTTAAGATTTTTCTCCTATATTTCCCTTGATGTCCAAAAAATCACTCAAACCCAAAATAACCATTGTTTTTGACAGTGAGAGGGAAGGTGCAAGAAAACTTGAAATACTTCTGAAAGATTCACATTATTATATAAAAAATATATTCATATATTTCTATAAATGTATTTTCTATAATGAAATAATCATTATGTAATTATGATTAATTCCATGATTCAACATTAACTCAGCTCTTTGCTACCCACGGCCTCTCTCTTTCCTTATATATTTTTATAAAAATAAAGATAGAAGGAATCTTTCTTTATATATAAATTGGAATAGATTTAAGAATATCTTTTTAATATGAATAATGTTATGTAATTATGATTAATTATACAATTGCAGCATTAACTCAGACCTCTCTCTTTCTTCCTTGGCCATTTTTTATAACTCTTTTAAGGAATCACAATTACATTTTTTTGAGTCAATTTTACTCTCATTGGGGCAAAGCTTTTGATCTATTTGAAGATTTTTTAAGCACAGAAATTCTGGAAATCCATTTTAATATAAAATTTACAGGTACATATTCCACCTTTTGTGTCTAATATCATTGCATTCAATTAGTATTAATTAATCTTGATTAAAATTTCATTTTTAATGATGATTTCACTAGAGATGAAGATTTTTTTCAAAATTTCTCTCTGTTCTCCTCTGTTTTGATGGTAAAAATGTAGTCAGAGTATAAAGTCTGAACTGAACCCCGTGGAATTCCTGGGTGTGACCATCAGTTCCTGTAAATAAGAGAAAAATTTACTTTTGAGGGGTTTCTGATTTTTGTGGGGTTCAGACAACAAAGGGCAGCAGTGCTGGAGTCAGAAAATTCACGATTTTGGGTTCAAGTGATTAGAGGGTTGGTCTTATGAGTATTGGTTTGTTTTCGCTTAAGGTGTGGTAGGTGTTTACGTAGGGGTAAACACTCACTAATTTCAGAGTTTTAGAGTGTTTAACCATAATTCAGAGTTTAGGGGTCAAACAATCAAGTAATTCAGAGTTTTGAGGGTAAAAATCAGAATCAGTGTTTAGGGGGTAAAACTCAGTAATCGAAGTCTTGGGGTGTAATAATCAGTAATTCAGAGTTTTAGGGTAACTTCAATAGATGGGCAGTTGTTAAGGTGAGGGGTTAAATCACACGGATCTGAATTGCTGCTTTTCCTCACCAGGATTTTCCCAGCAAAATCTGAATTCCCACAGAGAAGAGGAGAAACCTCCTGGAACCCCAGAGCACCCCAATCCAAGCAAAAATCTGCCTTCTTTCCCTTTAATCCAAACTCCAGATTAAACCTGGAGTGCCACACGCTTTAACTGCAAGGTAAACATTCACGGGTGAGGAGTTAATCACCCAACCAAATTAATTAATCAAGTTAATCTGATCAGCTCCTCGGCTTTGGGGTGCTCAGAACAGGATGAGCACCCAGGATTTCCTTGTTTTCAGCCAGCTCTGCTTCTCCAGCTCGGTGGTGGTGTCAGTCACGTGGACAGGAAGCTGAAAGAGCTGTAAAACCCACAGAGTTTTTTGGTTTTTTTTTTTAACTTGGCAGAAAATTGGTGTTCTTCAGTAAAAATGCAGCTCCGAGGCAGCAATCCCTCCATGTGCTTTGTGGCTTTGACAATGAATTCAAACCCAGGCTCTCGAACCTCATCCATCAACCTCACCAGAAAGTTTTTGGAGATCACTCCTAAATCACTCCTAATCAATCCTAAAATCACTCCTAAAACAATCCCAGGTACAGAACAGCACCGGATGATTTTCCAGGTGGTAAAACAAAGATTTCCAGAGGAGAATCCCAGCTGGAAAAGGTGCCAGCAATTTGCATCTCCATGGGATGAGGTGGTAGGGTTGTTCTGGGTCATCCATAAACACAACCTCAGGACAGTGAGCACAAGCACAAGTTTTCTTGGCAAAAAATAGTTCTGATCCTACAAAAAAAACCCAGAAATCACAGGGATTCCTTGGCTCTGACCAGACCAGCACCTTCTGGAATTGGGATGAGCTCTTGACTATTCCTTGTCTTTAAAGCCCAGAGTTATTAAGAGATTTTCTACAAATCAATTCCTAAGGCAAATAAAAGTCATTTAAAGCCATTCTTAAAAGTAATTTAAAAGTCATTTAAGATTTCTAACAGAGAAGTGACAAAGTTTAGAACCCCATTTCAAAAGCTCATGGGGTCCTTTTCCATCAGGAAAAGTAGAAGTGCTAAGTTTGAAAATTGCAGCTGCTGATTCATTAACAAAGCCAAATTTCTTTCTCTTCCTTCAGCTTGAAAGAAGGATTCTCTCAATCAAAATAAATATATAGTTAAAATACATCAAATAGAATAAAAATAAATATAATTTAACATAAATGCAATACAAATCAAGAGCAGGAAGAGCAAAGAGGCAAATGATGAATTTGTAAGCCATTTTTTTCAGAGGGAGGGTAATTCCTACAGCACAAGATGACGGAGCTGCCAAGGGTGACACCTCAGGCTGACACAAAGGTGTGACACACACAGGTCAGGCTCCCTGATCTCAGGTCCCTTTTGACCTTTTAAACTCTCAGCCCCAGCAATTTCAGAATTCTCAGTGCCCATTTTGCCTCCCTTGGAGCAAAAGCGAAATACAGAAGTGCCCAGGAAGCGAAAGGTTATTTCTTGTGCATCCTCAGTAAACACGAAACACCGAGTGCTCGAGAAAACATCACACAAAGTGACCTGAAAATGCCACCAAAAACAGATGCTTTGGGTCAAAATCCTTTTTTTCCACCAGCTTCAGATAAGAGGTGAGAGCTTGATACCCCGGGGATAAAAAACCCCAATTCATGCAAAATAGCAGATTTAAATACAAAAGACCGAGCCTAATGCAGCACTTAAGGCAGGACCTTTAATCCTTTTTTTCCCTTAAACATCTGATGTCCTACAACTATTTATCTTCGCAAAAAGAGAAAACAAAACACAGAAATGTAAAAAAAAATGCTATGAATTCGTTATCACACTTCAATAAAACAGGGGAGAGCAGAGCCAGGTATTTATGGATGGCAAGCAACAGGAAGTCATTTGCTGTCCAAGTGCCAAAGTTTTTAAGGTTTGTTTTTGTTTAATGTATCTCTCTGTGCTGCTGCTGCCTCAAAATACATAAAAACATAAAAATCACCTCTGCCAAATTCATTTCCTGGAAAATGGAGTCCACACACAAACAAATTGTGTTCCCTCTCCAGCCATGGATCCAGCTCTGGCTGCTCCATTTTCCTTTTCTCAAAGAGTGGAAGGTTTAGATCCATCCTTTTCCTGACAAACAAGGTGCTGAGGGTTTTCCCCAGATTTCCTAAGCTGGACAATGATTTTTTCCTGTTCCAAATTACATCAGCTCCATGTCAGCTTCCAGCCAAACGCAGTGGTCTGAAAATCCTGAATTCAAAGTCCAAGTAACTCATTTTGAGAGAATATCCACCATATCAAAGGGTTATTATTCAGACTATCACTAAAACCATTTAATATTTCAATATCCTACTGTGCAGCAAGGCAGATTCCATTCAATCCTGGAATAGCTGCAAGTGGCAGGAAACACTCAAGGAACAGTCTAAACAGCACAGAGTCCAAAACTGCTAAAAAATGGAATTATTTTCATTATTTTCATTATTTTCAGTGCTGCCTCAACAAGCCAAAGCACTGTCAGATCTCTGAGAAACTCTGCAAACAAGGCAGGTTTTACCACCACGCTCTGAGGAATGTGCAAATTCCCTTCAGGAGTTTTCTCCTGCAAGCAGGAAGAGCAGCTGGCAGATTTTGGGTGAAAGGGAATTTAGCCTTTGGGGACTGGGGCCAAACTTGACTCATGGCAAATCCTGCACGCTGCAAAATTCAGGGAATACACCGCTAAAAACTGGATTAATTTCATTTATTAGCAGAGCCTCCTTGATGCAGCAGAACTGCTTCAAAGTAGCAGTAAAAAACACCATAAAGCCAAGCTACCGAATATATGAATTTATGATACGTGGGTTTATGATATGTGGATTTATGATACCTGCATTTATGACAGCTTTGTTATTTTACTGAAGCCAATGAACAAAGGCTTGTTCTTTGTATTTCCACAAGCCTGTTTACAATCAGATTCAAGCAGGATCAACAGCAACACCAAACACTTGAATTTTACAATTTTCCTACTCCTTGCTTACTCCTACCTTACTCTGCCGGCTGGTTCCTCCTCACATAAAAAAACCCATTTTTTTTTTCCACAGGCTTTCACCACTATTTTGCTAATAATGCACAAATCCTCTGCTTTTCCCTCAAATTCCAGCTCTTTTCCTTTATTTCCTAGATTACCTTTCACACCCCAGAGTGGGGAGAAGGAAGTCTAACAGGAAAATTTCATGTGCCAGCAGTTTTAAAGCATAATCATAATCACATCCCGTTCAGAGAACCATATCAATATCATTGTTATCAAACCTCCCACAGTGTGTAAAAAGCATTATTGATATGCAGAGTAATTGGTCCAGACTTTACTCTTCCATGTTGAGACTGCTCTCCCAATTTCCTGTACCTCAATTTTTATTACATTTATGTAACCAGTTCAAGGGAAAAAAAAAATAAACCAATAATTACTCCAGCCAGCAAAACTGTTTGCAGTTTTATAAAGCTGTCCAGCACGAATAAAATGATCAGGGCATGTTCCTTAAAAATCCACCTGTTTGCAACAGGCCAGGACATTCAAACCACTCAATTTTACTTCCTCCTCTCCCATTTCAGTCAAGAGAAACTGCAGCCATTTTGACCAAGAAAACCATCAGCAACTTCTTGTTCCAGCAGCTTTTAGCTTTGCTGCAGTACTTTTTTTTTTTTTTTTTGAAAGGATCTGTGTAAAACAAATCCTGGATGGGATACCTAAAATGCTGCTAAAGACATGGAGTGAGAGAACAATCTGTCACTTCATGCTCAGCACAAAAACTGCAGCAAGAGATGGAAGTGACAATTTCACTGCCAAAACCCCAAAATGCTGGGTTTTTTTTAAGGCTCCACTTTCCTTTTTGATGAGGTTCCAGCAGATCTGTCTCACCCTGCTAGAAAAACAGAGCAGTATCAGCCATGAAAAGCTTTATTGCAGGCAGGCTCTCAGCATTAACTGCCTGAATTAATGTGCTTGAGCTGTAAAAGCCATTTTCAGGCAATTTAGCAAGTGTTTGCCATCACCAATACCTGCAGCCTAATTGCATTTTGAGTGCTTCAAAAGATCTGGAGCAACTCCGTGTTTACAGGAATAAAAACCGAATTGCAAACCCTTGGCCAGGCTACAACCACGTGAATATCGCCAATTTTTCACCCTGAAGAAAAAACATTTTGTCATTTTTAATTGCTGTTGGACCCGAGACAAGGCAGGAACTGAGCCCCAGCTCGGTGCTGCCTCCTACAATTCGGCTCCTCCAGCTTTTTTCTGGGTCAGGGATTCTCACAACAACCCTTTTCACACCTCAATAAAACCGGTCTTAAGGTTTGTTTTTATGTGTGAAAGCTTTGGACTCCCCAAACAATCCGAACACCTTTCTCTCACTGGAAACACAGCAGTTCTGCTGCAGTTCACACCCAACACAGCTGTGGATTTAAGGATTATCTGTTTGGGTGCTGGATTTGGAACTTCTCTTCCTCATTTTGAGCTTCTCTTCCTCATGCCAGAGCAAGTGTCGAGGGCCTGAGGCCAATTCTGTGGGTGAAAAAGGCACCCCAAAACCCAGGGAGAAGGGGAAGGGATGTGGTAGGAAAGGGGGTGAAGCCATCAGGATACTGCTTGTGAAAAGAGATTTTTATTTTTCCCCTCTGCACAAAAAAGGGAAGGGGATTTCTGTGAATTCAGGCTTTATTCGCAAGACTGAACTACTACAGAAATGTCTGTCTGAACTTACTGAATTAATGCCACTCAGAAAAACCCTGCCTTACTTACAGCCCTGAAAAGGGAAGCTCAAAGAATTTAACTAAGCTGAAACTGCAGATTGTTTGACAGAGGGAAAAACAAGTTTTAAAGGAATGTTGATTTTACCCTCAGAGTGACTTTTCAGGTGCTCTTCAGCTTTTGGCTCTGCAGCTGATACAGGTTTGCTTTTCAAAGCTTTTGCATTAAATATTCTCTCCAGACCTAGCTTCTCATTTGTTTAAAAAATCCATTGAACACACAGAAACAGTTCAAGATTTACAGACGGTACTCCTCAAAAAGACCACTTTGCAATTAATTTTGAAATAATGGTGCACAACCTTCCAGGAGATCACAAGCTTAAAAACTGACCCAGTTCTGTGTTTATATCCTTGTGCAAGTTTAAATCCACTCGCTGTGGTTTTTTTTTTTTCACTTCACCTTTCCCAAAGGCCAAACCTTTTCAGAAACCCATTGTGCCACTGGGCTTTGGGACAGCAAACACTGCAACACTTGGACAAGTAACACATTTAACAACCGAACCACTAAAAATGCACTGACAAAAATATCCGTAAAAGCTGCGAGCACAAACTTTTAACCCCTCAAGCTGGCGGATTTGCTGGCTCAGACTGAGCAGCACGTCCCGAGCTGGCCCCGCATTTCCAAGCACCTGTCTCGGTGTCACCTAGCACAGACCCAGCTCAAGGTGCAACTTCCTGTGTGTTTTAAAAACAAGTGCCAGGAGGAAATGCCTCCCGGGCCCCTTATAAGGGCAAAACTGAACTTAATACCAAGATCCTGCAGCCTGAATAAAGCAATACCAAAGTGCATCCACTGTGCTGGGGAATAAAACTGAGGGGAATCTTCTACGAGCAAAGATGGGGTCACTGGAGTGAAGTTTAAACAGTGACACGGCTTTGGATTGTTTCCGTCTGACTCTCTCAATAAAAGGTCGAAAAAAAAAAGCCGAAATTTTCTTGCATTCTCGACATGCCTCATAATGTAACTTCCCATGGCTAATCTGTCGGAACAGACACTGCATCCTCCTAAGCACAGAGCGCTCAAACAGAGCTGGATCTCTCCTCTCCTGTCACACCGAGCCACGGCAGAGATGTTTTTCTGCCATCAGTTTGCATTAGAAGGAGCAGGGCTGATGTGCTTCAGAGCTACCCTGGTTCTCCTCATAATGGATTTTAAAAATCCCAACTCAACGCGATTACAGAACCATAGATTGGTCTGGCTTGGGAGGGACCGTAAAGATCAGTCTAGCCCTGACTCCCTGCCATTATCCAACACAGCAATTATCCTCTCACACACACGCAGAGCAGAATGGTGTTTTTAGATGGAGAAGGTGTAAAGTCGGCGCATCTTGCCCGCTCCCAGGTTCCCTGCTCCGCATCCCCGTGTGCCCTCGGGGTCAGGGATATCCAGCCACAGGTGATCGGGAAGGGGCAGAGGGGGGTGAAAGATGTCCCAAAGTGTCCCCATCCCGTGTATAGGAACACGGCCGGACACCAACAACTGTCCCAAGGCCGAGCCTTGCTCAGGAGCCGAAGGCAGCCCTGGCACTGGGGGATGGGTCCGAGCTCACCCACGGCCACCGGGGGATGTTGAATTTCCCCCGATCGCACCGACAGCCAGACCCGGAGTTGTTTCACCGCTGCTCGTCCTGCTGCCGAACCGACCTCCCCCACCCCACCGGGGCCGAAACGAGCCTGTGACAGCGCTGCCCGCCCGGCACCCCGGCTGGGGAAACAGCGGTTCCGCACCGTCTGGGATCAGGGGAACACGGAGGCTCCGCACCCTCGGGATCGGGGGAACACGGAGGCTCCGCACCCTCAGGGATCAGGGGAACACGGAGGCTCCGCACCCTCGGGATCGGGGGAACACGGAGGCTCTCACCCTCAGGATCAGGGGAACACGGAGGCTCCCCCTCGGATCAGGGGAACACGGAGGCTCCACCCTCGGATCGGGGAACACGGAGGCTCCACCCTCGGTCAGGGAACACGGAGGCTCCACTCGGATCGGGAACACGGAGGCTCCACTCGACGCCGGCTCCTCACCCCTCAGGGATCAGGGGAGGGAACACGGCGGCTCCTGACCTTCAGGGTTCAGGGGATCCAGGGTTTCCACATCGGCCACCGGCCCCTCTGGGCTCAGCGGATCCAGCCGCTCCTCACCCGGACGCGGCCGTCGGGACAGCCCCGCGCCACCCCCGCGGAACCTCCCCAAGGAAAGGCGCTCGCCGCCCGCAAGGCCTCCCCGCCTTCCCGGCCGGCCGGGGCCGCGGCAGCCCCGTCCGGCCCTACTCACGCTGCCGTGGCGCCGGCCGGGGCGGCGCGGCCCGCGGGGCGGCCGGGGCGCTGGGTGCGGGACAGCCCGGGCGGTCGGTGCGGGCTGGCTGGCGGGCTGGGCTGGCCGGGGTGCGGTGCAGTCCGGGCGTGCCGCAGCGGGAGCGGATCGGGAGCGGGAGCAGTCCGGGCCGGCGGTGCGGAGGCGCCCGGGGCACTCGCGCGGAGGGCGGCGGTCCCGGCGCGGCGGAGGCCGCTCGGCGCATGCGCGAACCGAGCCCGCCCCGGGGAGGTGCCTGAGCCCGGCTGAGGCCCCGCCGGGGGAGCGGGGCTGGGCCGGGTTTGTGTGAGGGGGGAAACCACATAAAATGGGGGTTTAGGCTTTTCCGACCCAAACTGGGCCGTGGTACGTCCTCTGTCACCGCTCGGACAGTGCCGAGGCTGGGGCTGGGCCGGGTTTGTGTGAGGGGGAACCACACAAAATGGGGGTTTGGGCTTTTCGACCAACCGGGCCGTGGTGTGTCCTCTGTGACCACTCGGACAGAGCTGGGGGCTCTTCCCCAGCCCAGTGCCCCAGAGGCTGGGGCTGGCACCTCCGCAGATACTCAGAGTTGGCCCTGGTGCGGTCCGATCGACAGCATTACAGAATCACAGAGTCTGGAAAAGCCTCGAGGTCACCGAGTCCAAGCTGTGCCCGATGCCCACATTGTCCCCAGCCCAGAGCTCTGAGTGCCACATCCTTGAACACCTCCAGGGATGGGCACTCCAAACCTCCCTGAGCAGCCCCTTCCAATGTCCACCGTTCTTTCCAAGAAGAAATTCTTCCAAATGTCCAACCTAGAGCCACCCTGGCCCAGTTTAAGGCCATGTCCTCTTGTCCTGTTGCTGGTTACAAAAGAGGTCGACCCTCAAATGGCCCCAACCTCCTTTCGGGTGTGTTTGGATCACCTTGCACAAACCCACAACCCCATTTCCCTTCTCGATGTGAAGGAGCCGCTGTAAACAACGGGGTGTTTACACAGAAATGAGGAGACCTCTCAATCCTCCATCTGCACAGAAAACAAACCGGTTTCTTCACTGCGGTTTCAAACTCTTGTCAGAGTCACAGGAAACGGCACAAGTGGAAGTAAAACGAGAAAGAAAATGATTCAGTTAATTGAAATTGTTCCCCGCTGCTTCCCACGCGCCACACGTAATCGGGCATTTTCTTCTGACAGCAGAGTCAAGCTGCTGCTGCCTTTTGGGGGAATTGCCCTAAAAGATGATTAGGTCATTAAAAACCCCATCATCTGGCTCAATGTGTCTTCTTTATGTAATTCAGAGTGAGCACACTGACATCACATTATCAGGGTGTTCTTGTTCGTGGCAGCAGCAGGTGTGAAAGGCCTCTCGCTGCTCTGAAGTATTTACACACCAAAACAGCTTCTCCATCTGCCTTGTGCCTTAGCAATCATGAGTTTGATCGTTTTCCCAAAAAATCGACCCAAAAAAGCAGCTGGGACTCAGGTGCTGATGGCCTAGGAGTGCACATCCAGGTGGTTGTAGTTTACAAATCCAAGACAGATGAAAATTGATTCTATTTTCCCCTTCTCCCCAGAGGAATCAAGGCAGCCCTTCCCCACCTGTTTCCACAGCTGTCAGGGCACCAGCTGAACACAATTTGGGTGATTTTGCACTATTTTAACCTTTTTCCTCAACTATATGGCCACAGGGTTTGGATCAATCATGTTGGAAAGCACCAGAGCCTCACCCTGATTCCGTCAGGGAATCTTAAAATTAGAAAAGAGCCTGAGGTTGGAAGGAGAGAAGGAATCATAGAAGAAATGTTAAAAATCATCTAATTTCACATTCTGCTCCTTTCCACTGTCCCAGGTCGCTCCAAGCCCCAATGTCCAACATGGCCTTGGGCACTCCCATTTCTTTGGGCACCCCGTGCCAGGCCCTGCCCACCCTCACGGGGAGGATTTTTTCCCTAAAACCCAAGAAAAGTGCAGCCATGCCAGGGTTCCCAGACCTGACCTTTTCTTTTTCTCAATTCCCCACATTTGACCTGCAGGGGCTGCTTCCAACAATTCTCCTTCATTCTCTCCAACCTTTTCCAAGTGTTATTCTGTGATAAGGATAAAATCCATTTTCTCGGTGGGTTTTCATGCTGAATCTTCATTATTTATGAATAAATAAATATTCCTCAACGCAGCAAAGGTCCTTAAATCTGGAGCTGAGGGTGCCCAGCCCAGCCCAGGCGAGGAGGATTGCATAAGGGGCTTAGCCCGGAGCTGCTGCTCCATCTCAATCCGTGCCCAGAGCCGGGACCCGGCAATGACCCAGCTCCCAAAGGCCACGGGGATTAAATTGTCACTCACTCGCTTTAAACAACAGCGGCTGAGCTCCTCTGGCACTCGGATCTCCCTGCAATTGTGGGGTCGGGCTCCCACTCCTGCCTGCTCCCTGGGAGCTTTCACCTTCTTTTCATTTTGAGACACTGCTCGTTGTTCTGTGACACAAAACTGGGATGAGATCGATGTGCTTCTAAAAATGCCTCCAAGAACTATGTTAATAACAGGGGGAGATTCCCAAGCTATACCCCAATGTGCACCACAGCATTCCAGCCTATGGGAAGGATGTAATTTTGCATTAAAACCCTTAAAGTCGTTTTCTCCAAGGAATTAATCTTATGTATTTGTGGCTGGCTTTGTTGCTTATTAAAGAAACAAAGAGAGCAGGCTTAAAAAGAGAATAGGCTTGCAAAGAGCTGCAGAAAAGGACAGAAAATGGAAAGTAAATTTTTTTTTCTCCTATGTGTACTTTACTGGGATGCAGTGACAGATCTGAAGAATTATTTTGTCTTACACATTTCTTTATTTTGCGAATTGCAGGATGCACTGATATCCACCTCCAAAAAATAAAAGGAAAATAAAGAAGATAAGATCTGACTGTCATGGTATTTGTGATTTAAAAATCAAACTAAATTCAAACACATTCTCTTCTTTAAAGAAGGGTTAGGGATGCATGCACAGATTCTCCCTGACTTGTCCACTCTACAGTTTGATTTCAAGCTTCACCTTTGCCTTTGCAATGGGATGTTTCCACATTACTTTAAACAGCATAAATGATATTTTTCATTGTATTTCAAGGTACAGCGAGTGGCATACAATAAAGTGCTTTAAATCAGCTTGGGACTGACAGGACTTTTATCCAAAGGTGATTTAACGTGATGGAAATGGTTCCAGTGGGTTATTGATTTGTTCCTGGCAGTAACTCTGGCCCTGCTTCTCCTCACTCATATCAGCAAAATTCAGGAGGCTGCAATGAAGTCAGAGGCGCTGTGTGATGAGTAAAATGGGATGTAAAACTCCTTAACCTGCAGCAGTGTTTGGAAGTATTCTTAGATTAATTTTGTGGTTTTGGTATGCTTCTGCAGAGTGCCAGGTCATTGGAATTGCTACTGTAATTAGACTTTATTTTTTAATTATATTTTTTGTTCTGCCTGTGCTGGAGGATGGGGAGCAGCCAGGATGTAGGGCAGGAGGGTAAAGAGGTCACCCTGGGTGCTCCAAAGCACCCCTCCAGCTGGGTTTTGGGGGTACCACAGCACCCCATCCCCGTGGGACATCTCAGAGCCTGGAAAGCCCCTGGAGCTCTCAGGAGCTGTAGAAATGCTGTAAAAATGCTGTATAAATAGACACCCGAGAGCACAAGTTCTTTCCTCTGATCTGTCGCTGAATTTATCTGCAGCTTCCTGTGCTCGCAGCCCGAGCGTGAAAAACGCCGCTGCTGACACTGTTCACAGAGGGCTCTGCTTGGAAAAGCGAGTGAGAAAATTTATTTTGAGACAGCAGGAAGGCGTGAATTGCTTCTGAGTAATTAACTCTTTCTAAAGATGGTGCTCAGCCTTTGTTTTAAAGGTAATAATCTCAGTTTGGGGAAGGAGGGACACTTCATGCCGGTAGCCCAAGAGCACTTTGCAAACCAAGATTAGATTTGGTCCCCGCAGAGCAGCCCCTGTTCCGAGGTGCCAAAGCCGGGCTGGAGGGGGATTTTCTGGGCAGGGCTGCTGCCAGAGCCGTGTGTGGGAGGTGGAACACGGAGCTCCATTCCCGATTTCCTGGCCGGGGGGATGGAGTTCACTCTCTTGGCTCCAAACTGGGGAGTGTGAAGGTGATGCTGCGTTCGTGTTGCTGCTTGTCTTCATTGTCTGCTTTTCCCCGTTGCCATCTTTCTGGCGGTTCATTGTTCTCATAACAAACCAAACCAAAAGCTTCATTTTCATTTCCCCCCAGATTTCTCTGCTGAAATATATCCCTTCTGTTGGGAAGCAGAAACTGGCTCTGTGTAGGGCTCTAGAGCAGCTGTGGAGGATGAAGATGGTGGCGGTGACCAGCTCCAAACCGCGCTTCTGGTGGCTTTGAACTCCCCCTCATCCCTGAGAGCATTTCCATTGTGCTCCAAGCTCAGAGACAAATCAATACTGCTCAGAAGCTCAAATGCATTTTCTCGAGCTCATGCACTTCCCAGCAGAGCCCTTTCCAGAAGGATGAGCTCGGTGCTGGCACAGCTCTCAGGTACCCACTTGCTGCCTGGCTGCCTGCCAGCCACACCACTGGAGCGAGACAATGCTCTTGCTTATAGACTGACTGCACAGCCACGGATATTTATGGATATACATGGATATTTTTTCTGTGAGAGATATATATATCACAGAAAAAATTGTGCGTGCTGGCTTTTGGAAGGATGAGTTTAGCGCTTACTGGAACTGGAGTGTGCTGGTGGGGAGGGACAAAGCACAGGAGGGGACAAAGCAGAGCCAGACCTCAACCAAAGCAATAATTTAATATTTTGGGATTGGAAATGCCACTGAAATGTCACTGAAATGATACAATATTGATCATGTCTCTCTCACTCCCCAGAGATTTGTACACTGCTGGGGCATTTCTCAGGTCATGCCAACACTGCAGGTGCCGTGTGTCACTCAGGAGGACACACGTGATACAGAGCACGTAGCATTTCCAAAACCTTTAATGCTGAGACATCTTCCAAAGCTGGGACAACTTCCAAAGCTCACTCTGCTGCTGCTCTTTTCCTCACATGCAATTTTGGCAGTTTCAAGTCCTCAGTCTGGGTTATAAAGCAGCATTTTGAGGTGGGGTTTGCCATATTCGCCCTCCCTCTGCCATAAGGAGATTGGGAATTAAGGGGGGCTGTTGATAATGGCACAGAGGGCTCGGGAACAGAGGCAGGATGGCAAACAAGCTCCAAATCTGGAGGAAAGTGCCATTTTCCCCATGAAGGATGAGCTGAGTGCCCCAGTCCCGCTCTGCTGGTTGAACATTGTGGGGTCAGCAGGACCATGTGGCTGCTGTGGGAAGGGAAAAAAGAAAGTGTCGGGGACCTTGGAGACAGAAATGTGATGTTCTGGCTGGTCTGTGTCACCCTGAGCTGTGATTGAATGGCACAGCCACACGAAGAGGGGAACTGTCACAGTGCACTCAGATAAGGGTTTCAAATGTACTGAAAACTTCCAGGCTGCAACACAAATCTGCGGGACAACGCCGATGTTGCCATTCCAATCCATGAAACCTTTGCAGGTGAAGAGCAGTGCAGGAATTCTCTCCCATCTCTGTTTTCCTCATTTTCTATCCTATTCCAGGCAGCTGCTTTAAAAGGCCGTGACATTTGCTTTAACTCCACTGAGGTAAAGCGGTGAAGAAGTGAGAAGTGCATGGACTAAGAAGGAACTGAACAAACACTGTTCCTCAAATAATTTTCAGATAAAACACCCGTGAGTTTTCCTTTTATGGGGCTGCAAACACAACTACAGAAGCTTGGCACATTAACATCCAAAATTAATTAGGCTTCATCAGCAATAAACCTCTGGAAATTTTCATTTCCAGAGCCCCCTGGACACATTTCAAACTGGGATGCAGCCAGGCTTTGGATGCTGGAGCTGTGGTTGCTCTGCACAGGGAGGAGATTTTGCTCACGTGACTGTTTTATCACTCTGGGAATGCGAGCCAGCATGTTTAAGGAAACTGTTTGCATATGAAATTCCCCAAATCAGGAACATCCTCATGGAGCCTCTCACGTTGTCTCCGTGATTTGTGTCCATCTCAACCAACACAGGCTGTGCTTCCAGAGAAAAGGGATTGAGGCTGCAATGCCTGGCTGAAGATCCAAGAACCAACCCGAGCACCCTCATGTTTTTTTCTCCCTGCTCTGCTCTGCTCTGGTTCAAAGAGGCTTTTCCCAGCAGAGATGCCCATCCCTGTGCATCAAAAACCCCACAGTGCAGCTCTCAGCCTCTTGAAGCCAAGGGAGAACGTGAGATTTGGATTAGAATTTCACCCATGAACCAAAGCACAGCCGTGAGCCAAAGCTCTTGGGAGCTCAGGGGTCTCTCCTCTGCTCCAGCAGTCCCAGAATGATTTCAACATTCACCCAACATCAATTAAAGATTTGTATCAGAGTGTACGAATCTGTGCACCTCTCTTGCTCCTGTGAAATGTTACAAAGAGCAATTCATGTACCAAGATGAGCAATCTTGGCTTTCTCATCTGCCCTAACACAGAAATCACAGCAGTGGCTTTGACCCTGCACCACACTGACACACTCAGCTCCTGCTGGGATTTCAGTCCCTGATCAGCCATCAAACAGAGTCCCAGTTTCCCTTGGTGACCCCAGCCAATGCCACAATTCAGGGTTTACACATAACCCAACAACTCGGCAAGCGGCTGCTTCCAAAACGTGAGATCCAGGCAGAAATCTCTCCCGGACAAAGGAGGAGGGATTGTGTCACTCTCTGTGCACACACAGCTTCTCCCAGCTCCAGGGGAAAACCAGGACAGTACAAATTCAGCAGAGCTCATTCCACACGGTCCAACATCTCCAGGCTCACACTGAGGAATTGCTTAACCAGACACGAACTCAAGATACATTCTGCTCCATGAATATTTGCACGGGGACATTGCAATCAGGCTGCTTGCTTTGTAAAGATGTTGAATCACGAAGGACTGGGTTAAAGTTCAAGTTCAAGTGTCTGCACTAAGCTGGAGAAGATCTGAATGAGCAGCAATTAAAAGAGTCTGACTCATATGGGGCACTGCTGGACTTTGAAATGACTGAGTGCTTGAAGCACTCTTGGGAAGGATTCTATTAATTTTAATCCAGCAGTAACAGAAGGTACATGTGGAAAAATAAAATACATTTTGTGGGAGGGCAACATCTTCACCTGGTTTCAAGGCTGAGTGGCTGCAGACAATGAATGCTTTTTACCCTGCTGCTGTCAGAAGAGCCAGGCTGCTCTGAGCAGCGATTCCAACCCTTCAAAGGCTGTGTTGTGGCGGGGAGCCAGGAGCAGAGCAGCCGTTCCTGTGTGCAGCCCCAGCACACAGCACACAGCACAGCAGCACAAATGCTCCTCTCCTCACGCCCAACGTGGGTGGGAAGGCGGCGGCCAGATGGGAAAAGGGACTTTCCTGATGCAAGAGCCTGAGAACTGCTGGGTCCCAGCAAAGAAATCTGGAACAGAAATGCAGCACGGGAAACTGCCTTGCCTTGGGATCAACCCCAGAAATCACAGAGAGGATTATCAGGGAGAGGAGGGTCCTCAGGGACCTTGGTTGTGAGGCTGGATCACTGGGTGATATCAATCTGGATCAGTCTGGATCAATCCCAGAAATCAGAGAGAGGTTAATCAGAGAGGAGGGTCCTCAGGGACCTTGGTTGTGAGGCTGGGTCACTGCGGGATATCAATGTGGATCAATCCCAGACAGTTTATCAGGGAGAGAATGGAGCTCAGGGAGGCTGTGAGGCTGGATCTGATATCAATCTGGATTAATCCCAGAAATCCCAGAAAGGTTTATCAGAGAGAGAAGGGTCGTCAGGGACCTTGGTTGTAAGGTTGGATCACTGGGTGATATCTAAATCAAACTGGATCAATCCCAGATGAGTTTATCACAGAGAGGAGGGTCCTCAGGGACCTTGGTTGTGAGGCTGGATCACTGAGGGATATCAATCTGGATCAATCACAAATGTTTATCACAGATAAGATGGTGCTCGGGGAGGCTGTGAGGCCGGATCACTGAGGGATATCAATCTGGATCAATCACAAAGGTTTATCACAGAGAAGATGGTGCTCAGGGAGGCTGTGAGGCTGGATCACTGGGTGATATCAATCTGGATCAATCACAAATGTTTATCACAGAGAAGCTGGTGCTCAGGGAGGCTGTGAGCCCGAATCACTGTGTGATATCAATTTGGATCAATCTGGATCAATCACAAATGTTTATCACAGATAAGATGGTGCTCAGGGAGGCTGTGAGGCTGGATCACTGGGTGGTATCAATCTGGATCAATCACAAATGTTTATCACAGAGAAGATGGTGCTCAGGGAGGCTGCAAGGCCGGATCATTGGGCACAGTCTGTTTGTGTCTCGCTTTACACGCTGGTGGCAGGAAGTGCTCCCCTGCCAAGACAGACTCTGAGAGCTGCATTGTCCGTGTGCAGCGATATTTGGACAGCAAACCCACCAGTCTGTCCCAGTCCCGTATCAGTAGGAAGCCACAGGAAAAAGGACGGACTCAGTGCTAGGGAGGGAGATAAGCTCAGCACATCTGAGCAGAGGCGCTGCTCGGAGGCACAGGCGGTGCCTCAGTTCCTGTCCCACGGCAGAGCTCCAGGCTGAGCTGCTGTGACAGGAAATGAGAGGCACAAGGCTCGGGGCAGGCTCTGTGCCCCGCTGGCAGCCCTAAATGTGCCCCACGCCGCACAGCCCCGCTGCACGTCCCTAAAAATGGTACGGGCTGGTCATTAACCTGCTCATTCAGCAACGGAATTCCTTGGGTCTGCTCCACGGCAAACCTCGGATCTGCCTCTGAGCGCTGAACTTGCTTCCCATGGGAAGGAAGAGAGTTTTATGGTTTCTCAGCGCCCTACACCCGTCAGGGAGTGCCTGGAGCTGTCCCTGGGGCAGCACCACAAGCCCCGGGCTGGATGCACCTGCCCTTGTCCCAGGAAAGAGGATTCACATTCACACTATCAATACATAAAAAGAGATGAACCCAGCGCTGGCAGCCTGGGAGTTCACAAACGCTCCCGTCCCCAGGATCCCACAGCTCCTCCTCTCTCCCGTTCATCCTGGAACGGGAATGTGGCACGGAACGGGGAGAAGCACAGGAGTGTCACTGTGGAACGGGAATGTGGAACGGGGAGGAGGAGCACACAAGTGTCACTGTGGAACGGGAATGTGGCACGGAACGAGTGTCACCGTGGGACAGCCCATGCGGGATGAGCGCTGCTCCTTTTCGGGATAAACATTCCTGCCTGCTCAAGGGGAGCCTGGGGCTGACGGAAAGAGGAAGCTGAGGGTTGACTCTGCTCAGATTTTAATCTAGAGTTTAAACTCTTGCTAGCAGGATGTTCTTTTTTATCATCTGCAGTTTCTGGTCGGACAGAGCCCTCCTCCAGAAGCAGCCTCGAGCCTCTGTCACAACACCTGTAATAATTTCCCCCCTTTAAGTGACGCAGGCTGGCAAAATGTTCCATAACAGCCCCGACCCCACCGGGCACCAACAGCTCGGGCTGGCCCCAAAAACTTCCAGTGAGGAGCAGGGAAATAAAAATCCACCCTCTCACCATCTTGGGGCTCATCCCTGTCCTCTCCCCGGAGCAGCAGGGAAGTACAGGGCAAAGCCCGGCTGGACACGAATCGTGCAGCCCAGCAGGAAGAGTTTCTACACTCCAGTGGGTCAATGACCACGCTGAAATGCAGGAGCAGAGTAAACAGCGATCTCTGCAAAGTGCTGCACCAGCCCCGGCAGCCTGAACGCCATCAGCTCCTCGGGAACGGTAGAAAATTTGGGAAACAGGCACCGCACGGCCATTCCTGCAGGGTTCTGGTTACTTTATGCAAAACCGCTGGCATTTCACGCTCCCAGCACAGGCCGGCCCGCGGGGCCCCTCTGCTGTCGTGTCCCAGCACTGCAGTTAACTCACAGCACAAAAACCAGCACAGGCTCCCTGAAAATCATCTCATTTCCAGGGATTTGATGACATCGCTGTAAAAATGACCCAGGACATTCAATCTCCCACTGACAAAGCTGAAATGCCCCGAGGAAACCCTGCAGGGGACTGTCCAACCTTCATCATTACCTCAGTGCCTGAAGAATCCCTGATCCACCACTGATTTCCACCTCGACACACAGGAGTTACAGTTGCCAGCTAAGACTGTAGTAACTTTAACAAGGAATATTAAACAGTATCTAAAATGGCCTTTATTTTCTTATTGCCACAGAATAATTTGTTCTGTTATCAAGTATCCCCCACTGAGCCGTTTCACTGCTCTTTACCATCACCAGGCTGCTTTGGGAACCATTTCTGAACACTTCCCAAGCACAGCCTTTCTGCAAGCCCTCCCCAGACACACAGTCAATAAACAGGCAAAAAGTGGAATATTTTATTGAAATAAATTTGATTTTTTTTAGAAGGGTTCCAGGTGAAATGAGCGTGTTCCACCGCCGCAGGGGTGGCCCCAGGACGCCGTGAAGCTCAGATGGCTGCCATCCTTCAGTTATCACAGTACTGTACCTTTACAAGAGACAGCATCAGCACTGTGATAACTGAGCCAGGGCAGCCTGGCAGTCATTGGCCCCTCGGTGGCACTGCCGAGTCCTCGGTGTCCTCCTCTCTCCGTGTCCCAAAAACCCCACATCACCCCACAGGTGAAAGCCTCAGGAGCCTTAACACAAGTAGCTCTGCAGCTGAGGTTCACTTCAGAAAATTACCCACATAATTAGTGTTATTTTAATGACCACGGTGGCTCCTGCAGTGCAGCTCAGAGCGGTTTTAAGCAGCAGCTTCTTCTGGGCAAATCCACCCATGCTGGATGGAACAGAGTAAGAGAAACCCACCCTTCCACGCCGGGGCAGCCCTTTCTCCCCCTTAAATCCGTCCAGGCAGCAGCAGTTGGCTCGTGCTCTGCAGTGCTGGGTGTCAGGGAGCAGCCAGGCAGTGGGGACAGTGGCAGGCAGCCAGGAAAAGCTGCTGGAGCCACTCTGCTCGGGACAGCGGGATCACCACGGGCACAACCCCGACGGTGGCACCGTGCCCTGAGCCTGCCAGGCTGCTGCTGCCAGGAGCTGCGATTTTCCAGCCCATCCCACCCCTTCCCTGGGCTGTCTGGAGTTGGGTGTGTGTGTCTGCAGAGCCAGCAGGGCAGACCCTTCCCGTGCCCTCCCAGGAACTGCAGCTGCAGTGATCCAAGAGGGGCCTCGGGGGGTCGGAGGTGGCATTTTTAGGTCATCAAATAAACATAACAACATTGAAAATACACAATCCCACTGAGCAGTTCAATTATAAACTTCCATCAACCTATGTTTACTCCCGTATTTTTCTTCCTTCAAAACGGGCTCTGCCGAAAAAATTGTGGCACTATTTCTCCACCCCCACTTTGTTGTATTTCCACAACTTCACCCTCCCTTGTTTTTTGGGTTTTTTTTTTCCCTAAAACCAGGCATTCCTGAAAACATCACAGAACTATTTCCACACCCTTCACGTTGCCTTAGGCAATCGGACACATCGAGTTCTGAAATGAGTTTAAAAAAAACCACAACGGTTTTATGTTGCCAAAGTTAATGTGTTACCAAGTTCCCAATAAAAGTCCATTTATGATGTTGATAGACTCGGGTAGCACAAGAAGCTTTCCTGTTTCCACCAGGAGGAAGCAGAAACTCCGAAAGTGGGTTTTTTTTAAACACTCTAAATAACTTACCTGGCAAAGAGGAGGTGCTGAGATGCTCCAGAGGCTGTTTTTAAGAGAGAAATGGATTAACACTCGGCTGGACCCAGCCATAAAAACGGTGCCTTACAAGTTTGCAACTCAAGAGGGCAACGGAGAGGCAAACATGGAATATTGGAGGAGCAGCACGCAGGGGAAAAAAAATATTTGTACATTTTAAAACAAACTCCAAACATACATTACATAAAAAGGGGACAGTCAACAGATTATGCAATGCTGACGTAAAGCAGCACAGATGACTTCAGCATGCATCCCCAAACTTGCAGATTTGCCACACTTTGTGGATTAATCATTAAGGAATCGGCTGTTGCTAGGAAAGCACAAGGAAAACTTGCTAAAAATATTAATGGATTGTGCCCGTGCAACGGTGGGTTTTGAAAGGGAGAGGAGCTGCAGGAGCAGTGAGCCCTTTGCTCTCACTCTGAGGTGTTTTTACAGCACCATTAGTATTCCAGGTGAGGAATTCTACGCCTTTCAGTGCAATGGCTTAAGTGTAGGATTGGGAATTCTACACTGCACAGGCTGAGGGGATGAGAGGAGAATCACTGTGTTACAATTCAAGCATGCTTTGATCACTCTATCAGGATTTTGCTCCAGCAGTGCCTTATCATGATATCAAACGAGGAAGGTGAGCAATTCTTCCCCAGCACCCTCTGGCACAGCAACTGTTGGAGTTACAGCCCTATTCCATTTTCTCTGGAGGATCCAGCTCTTCACCCAATACAAAAGATTTTTACTTTGCTTCAGCCAGGCTAAAGCTACACAGGCCTGATGCAGAAAGCTCAAGTAGGTTCTCCATTTATCTGGAAAAAAACAGCTTTTTTTTTTTTTGCTTTTTTTTTTTTAGCAAAACCCACATTAGTTTTGGAGCCCTGCACACATTTTTCTTCTTGTTATTGCAAAGGCCTTGCATATTTCCATGCACTTAAAAAAAAAAAAAAAACACCCTACTTTCCAGTGTTTGCTGCCAGTTCTCACCTTTGAAAACCATTTAAGTCGGCCTGGCTGGTTTTTAAACTCTAGTTCCACCTCCTGCCCCTGTGGGGCCGGTTATTTTTTCACTCGTTTCATAGGAACCAAAATTCCTTCAGCATCACAGCGATGGGATCGGGGCCGTTCCCTGCCCACAGCCCCAGGGCTCGTCCCTCCCCACCCCTACGCACGGGCCGGGGCTCCTCGGGCGCTGCTCGGGCTCACGAGGTGCGCGGGGAACAAACCTCACTTGCATCTCCCTCGGCGCGGCTCCAGCACAAATATCGGCGAGCCTGAAGGGGAAGGCAAACAAACAGCTCGTTACGGGGATACCGCGGCGTGACGGGCGGCGGCACGGCCGCGGGGACGGCACCGGAGGCGCTGAGCGCGGACCCGCCAGGGCCCGGCCGGGGCCGCCACCGCCGCTCCCGCCCACTTCGCTGCGAGGCGCTTCCCGAGGCACCTGGAACGGGGCGGGATGGGACGGGACGGGACGGGACGGGACGGGACGGGACGGGGGCCCCATCCCCGCGGGAGCCCGGGAGGAGCCCCCGCGCCCGCCCCGCGCTCCCCCCCCGCTCGCCCCTCAGCAGCGCCGGGACCCGCCGCCAGGGGGGCGGCGGCCCGCCCGCGCACCCCCCGAAATGCGAGTGCGCCACGGGGCAGGCCGCGCCGGCGCCGCCGGCCCCGCTCCCCCGCCGCCGGCCGCCCACCCCGCGGTGCCGGGGCCGCGCCGGGCCGGACCCACCTGCGGGCGCGGCGGGGCCGGGGCGACATGACGCAGCACGGGCGGGCGGGCGGCGTGAGCGCCGCCATCTTGCCGTGTTTATGGCAGCGCGCGCGCCCACGTGACCCGCGCCGCTTCCGGGGGCGGCGCGGGGGCGCGCGGGGGCGCGCGGGCGGGGGGGGGGGGGGAGCGGGGAGAGGCGCGCGCCCCCGAGCGCGGGCACGGCGGACCGCGGGGGCGCGCACCCGGCACGGCACGGACACGGACACGGCACCGCTCCGGTACAGCTCGGGCACGGCACGGCCCCCGCGGGGACACGCGTGTGCACAGGCACGGCCGTGCACGGACACCGGGCAGCGCCCGCCCGGACAGAGCGTGGAGTGACACGCGCACAGTGACACGCGCACAGGGTGACACACGCACACAGTGACACACACACAGAGTGACATACATATAGAGTGGCACACACAGGGACACACCACAGACAGTGACACACAGACACAGAGGAGTGACACACACGCAGTGACACACATGGAGTTACATACATGGAGTGACACACAGGGAGTGACACAAATACACAAGGAGTGACACACAGACACACAAGGAATGACACGAACACGGCGACACAGACACAGTCCCTCAGAGGGAGTGACACAGCCAAACACGCAAGGAATGACACACAGAGTCACACACACACAGAGGGAGTGACACAGACACCTCCGGCGGTGTCACCAGCGCTGAGCAGCCCCTGGGAACGGCGGGCTGTGCCGTGCCGGGCTGTGCCGTGCCGGGCTGTGCCGCGCCGGGCTGTGCAGTGACAGGCTGCGCTTGCACGCTGCTCCCGCAGCCTGTTTTTACAGGCTGTGCTCCATCTCCAGGCTGCGCGCGTGTGTGCCGCCTGTGCATCCACAGGTTGTGCCTCCCCGGCTGTAGTTTTCCAGCCGTGCATCCACAGGTTGCACACCCAAAGCCGCGTTCCGGCTGCTCGCAGGCTGATCACCCACAGGCTGTTCCCGCGTGTCCGCACCGGTGGTGGCGGTCCCCCGTGGGTCCCCCCCGGCTCTCTGCGGGCACGGCCGTGACGGGCGTGCGGGACGTGCCCCGGGAGCCGCTTCCATGGGCAGCGCGGCTCCGGGAGCTCGCGGCGAGCCGGGATGCACCGAGCCGGGATGCGCCCAACCGGGATGTACCGAACCGGGATGCGCCGAATCGGGATGTACCGGGCCGGGACGTGCGGACCCGCGGGAGCCCCGTCGGGCCGGGGGATGAGTGGGAGGCTCCGGGACTACAAATCCCAGAGTGCGCGGCCCGAGGGGCGGGCGGGCGGCGCGGGGGGAGCGGCCGCGGGGTCCCCCGCCCTGCTGATGTGTCCGGGCGGTGCGGGGGGAGCGCGGCCGGGGCGGCTGACGCGTGTCCTGCCCCGCAGCGCTCCGGCGCCGGTAGCCGGCCATGGCCTCCAAGCTGCTGCGGGCCGTGGTGCTCGGGCCCCCGGCTCGGGCAAAGGGCACGGTGTGCGAGAGGATCGCCGCGCTTCGGGCTCCAGCACCTCTCCAGCGGGCAGTTCCTGCGGGAGAGCCTCGGCGGCGGCGGCGGTGAGTGCCCGCGGGGCGCCCCGTCGGGACCGGGACCGGGACCAGGAGCGGGACCAGGAGCCGGAGGGTCCCTGCCCGCGCATCTCCGGCGGGGCAGCGCTGGGATGGGGATGGGGATGAGGATAGAGATGCGGGTAGGATGGCGATAGGCACGGACGGGGATCCATCTCCACCGCGGGTACACCACAGGTTGTTTTCTTCCCGTGGATTTGGCACAGCTCATTCATCGCCTGCTCCCTCCAGCCGGAGCCGCCGGAGCCGCCGGGGAAAGCGGCTCTGATGCCGTGGGGTGCCGCGGGTGTGCGGCTGTTTCATCCCCGTGCCGGCGGATCGCGGCTCCGGAGCGGGCGGTGTGGAACCCCCAGCGGGTCCCGCAGCGGCCGGGAGCGGCCGGCGGTGTCCGGGGTTATTAATGCCTCCATCGGGATGGGCACAGCCTGAGGCGGCGGATGGCAGATGGCTGCAGCGCTGGTGCCCGCTGTGCCCGCTCACACCCACGGAAGGAGCGATGGCTTGGCAACGAGCGTTTGTCCGGGGGGAAAACCCGCCGGGAATGTCGCTGCGTGTCACCGGCGCCACGAGCGGAGGGTGCAGGAGGTGGGTGACAGCATCCACCCCGCACAGGTCACCCGGGCTTTTGGGTCCGGAACCCAAAGCCAAGCCCGCGGGAGCCGGGATGAGCCATGCCCGTGTCTCCCGGCTGGTGAGGGGTTCTTGGTCCAGGACAGGCTCGGGAGCGGCCGTGCCGAGCCCCAGTTCCGCGGGATTGGGCAATCCCAGCGTATTTCTCTTCCCAACACTTCCTTCTCTAATGTGTGAAACACCGACCCGGGGGGAAGTGACTCACCGGGCAGGGAACGGTGCAACGGCATCGATGCAAAAACAAGCCGGGAGGATTTAGAAATTATTGCTTTTTCTAGAAGGGGACAAAACCAGGCAGGAAAATAGAGAGGGGAAAGTTTTGGAGAGGTCTGACAAGGGCGTTGGACACAGCCCCGCGCTGGTCGGTCACTCGTGTAAAAATATCCAGATTTCCTTTTATAAATAAAAAGGACAATAATATTTCCTTTAGAGGGAGGTTCAAAATTTGGAAAATCCCGATGAGGGCTTTGGCTGATGGACAGAAAAGTGCGGTGAAAAGCAGCAGAGGTGCAGAGTGTGGAGAGGGGCAACACAGTGAGGCTGTGCCCACCCGGGACCTTCCACAGCCAGGCTGTGAATCACTGACTGTCCTGAATTTCATGTGTCAGTTCATGCTCTGGCCACAGAACTCCTCTGGGGAAGCAAGCAGAGACAGCTGAAGGTGTCTTGGCTACTTCAGAAGGAAACAACAGGGAAAAAGTCAGGGAAAATTACTCAGAAGGAAACCAGCCGCAGTTTGGTTCATCTGGCGCGACATTCGGGACCCACCTTTGAGTCAGCCTCTGCTCGCAGCTCTCACTGAGCTCCAGCTATTTGGTTTTTTTTTTTTTTTTTTTTCATTATTATTATTTTGCTCTTTGCTTTGGGCGAGCTGTGACATGCAGCTCCGGGGGAATCGAGGTGGAAGCAGCTTCTTTTCCTCGGTTTGTCGGCTGCGTCAGCGGCTTGGGGTTCAGGGGAGTTCAGGGGAGCTGGGGCTCTGCAGCACCAACAGAATCAATGCAGCCTCATCACCCCAAAGGCAGCGTCAGTGTTGTGTTTTTACAGGATCTCGGCCAGGGATTTTCCTGCCGGGTGTGGAGTGGCCGTGGCGGAGGGTTCAGGCTCGGGGGCACGGGGGGTGAGCTCCCAGCACGGAGAACGTTCCAGAACGGTTGTTGGAGCAGTCTCAGTGAACAGGACTCACCCCTGGGGCAGGTGGGGCAGGAGAGAGTTCCAGAAAGGGCTGTTGGAGCAGTCTCAGCGAACAGGGACTCACCCCTGGGGCAGGTGGGGCAGGAGAGAGTTCCAGAAAGGGCTGTTGGAGCAGTCTCAGCGAACAGGACTCACCCCTGGGGCAGGTGGGGCAGGAGAGAGTTCCAGAAAGGGCTGTTGGAGCAGTCTCAGTGAACAGGACTCACCCCTGGGGCAGGTGGGGCAGGAGAGAGTTCCAGAAGGGCTGTTGGAGCAGTCTCAGTTAACAGGGACTCACCCCTGGGGCAGGTGAACGCTCGGCTGCTGCTGCTCGAGGGTTTTGTTTTGTGCTCTGCCAACCCTGAAGCACATCCGCCCTCACCCCGGTCTCCTCATTGGTGTCTCTCAGCGAGGGACAGCTCTGCTGCAGGGAAAGGCCTTTGTGAGGTTTTGGACAGCTCACAGACGGTATTTTTGGTGCCAGGCGGGGCTCCTGGAGGGTGGTGAGCAGAAACCTCTGTTCCTTGGCCAGCACTCGCCCCGGAGCCCAGGTGGTTGTCTCTGGTGCTGGGTCTCACCGGGGCTCTGCAGTTCATTCACAAAATAACTTAATCCTTGTCCTGCTTTGGCTGAGGGTCTGTGGGGTTGTGTCTGCCCCCTGTGCCCTTCCAGGCGCTCTGTCCGTGCCAGGAGCAGCTCCCGTCCCCTCCTCGTGATGGATTTCCTTTGTGAGCATCCACCAAAACAAAATTCCAGGAGGGACATGGGCTGTGCACGGCCCGGCCCCACAATGCTGTCCCCACCTTCTCCAGGGGTTCTGCTCTTTGCTGGCCACACTGGCCTGGTTGGTGGCCAGAGCTGAGCCCGGGGATGCCCCGTGCCCGCCCTCTGCTTTTCCGTAGGGTGTGTGCCATTTTCCAGGGTGTGGGAGTGTCGCTGTGACCATGGGGATGTCCTGGCACCACCTGCTGCTCTGCACAGACCCCACTGTGTTCCCAAAGAGCTGGATTTGGGGTCACACCAGCCTCCAGCCCCCAAAATTCCTTCCTGACGCTGAGGGTGGGGCGGGAGGAGGTCTCTGGATGCCACATCCATGTCAGGACAAGGTCCCACACCCGGGGTGACAGCTGCTGTGGGGCATCGGTGCCCTGTTCACCTCCAGGGCTTCTCCTCCCTGTTAGCTCCAGACTGTGCTGCTGTAGCCTAAATAATAGGGGAAAATCATGGGAATGGTTTAGAAGAAGGAAAAATTTCAAGGTTCTGGTGCAGGCTCTGCCCAGCGCTGTGTTTGGGAACAGCCTCTCCTCCAGCCTGTCCTGCCTGGCCTTGGGTGGCTGCTGGGTGACCTTGGGGCTGGGACACGACCCTGGGAATGGGACAGTTCCTCGGGGCTGGGACATCTCCCTCGGGCAGTGACAGTCTCTCGGGGCAGTCCCTGGAGCAGTGACAGTCCCTCAGGACAGTGACAGTCCCTGGGGCAGTGACAGTCCCTCAGGACAGTGGCAGTCCCTGAGCAGTGACAGTCCCCGGGGCAGTGACAGTCCCTGGGGCAGTGACAGTCCCTCAGGACAGTGACAGTCCCTGAGCAGTGACAGTCCCTCAGGACAGTGACAGCCCCTGGAGCAGTGACAGCCCCTGGAGCAGTGACAGTCCCCGGGGCAGTGACAGTCGCTGGAGCAGTGACAGCCCCTGGAGCAGTGACAGTCCCTCAGGACAGTGACAGTCCCTGGAGCAGTGACAGTCCCCGGGGCAGTGACAGTCCCTCAGGACAGTGACAGTCCCTGGAGCAGTGACAGTCCCCGGGGCAGTGACAGTCGCTGGAGCAGTGACTGTCCCTCAGGACAGTGACAGTCCCTGGGGCAGTGACAGTCCCTGAGCAGTGACAGCCCCTGGAGCAGTGAGAATCCCCGGAGCAATGACAATCCCTCACTGTCCTTATCACAGGCTCCGCGCTGCTGTGATAAGGACAGACAGATCAGGGGAAGCCGCGGTCCCGTGAGCTCCGGGGCAGATTAAAGCCAGGGTCATCAGATTAATGGGATTAAACCGGGAGTCGAAACGCCGGGCTTGAGCTCTGCACCCTGACGGGCCCTTTGCCACCTGGAGTAAGTGTGGAGTAAAGCCTGCACCTCCTGTGTGACCCTCAGCAAAGGGGGTTGGTGCTGTAGGGTGAGCCCCAGCTCCTCTGGGGGGACCAGCACCCCCCTCTCTGCTCGGGAGGGACACCCCAAACCCTGCTCCCATTGGGATCACCATGGGGTTTATATGGGCGGGGGGCTGGGAAGGGGCAGCAAATGTTACATTTGGGGTGAAATCTGCCTGCACGAAACCCCAAGGGCTGGGATGTTGGGATGTTGGAATGATGCTCTCCAGCACCTCCTGGGCACCGGGAAGCCCTGCAAATTCCTGCAAATCCGTGCCTGTTCCTCCTCGGAGAGAGGGGACGCGCTGGTCCCTCCTCAGCCTGGAGGAGAGAGAAGCTCCCGGAGCTGTCTGGGAGCAGCCAGAACTCCGTGGTGATCCATTCCGTGTCCCCACACACGGAGGGGACAGCAGAGCAGCAGGAATTGTCCCTGCTGGAACCATGGAGAGCTGTCCATCTGTCCTGGGGCCGTGGGAAAGCTGTGGAGCTCCGCTGTGTTCCCAACCCCAGCTGTGCTGGCAGCTCCAGGCCGGGCTCCAGCAGCCCTGCTGAGCCACAGCTGCTCCCTGGGACAGCCACCCATCCTCAGGTGACAACCAGACATTGTGTGGCAGCTCCTGGGGTGTCCCTGGGACAGCCACCCATCCTCAGGTGACAACCAGACCTTGTGTGGCAGCTCCTGACCCTTGGGACAGCCACCCATCCTCAGGTGACAGACAGACCTTGTGTGGCAGCTCCTGGGATGTCCCTGGAACAGCCATCCATTCTCAGCTGAACATTTTGTGGCAGCTCTTGGGTGTCCATTCCTCCTTGAAGTGACAGCTGGACCTTGTGTGGCAACTCCTGGGGTGTCCCTGGGACAGCCATCCATTCTCAGCTGGACATTTTGTGGCAGATCTTGGGTGTCCATTCCTCCTTGGGGTGACAGCTGGACCTTGTGTGGCATCTCCCGGCTCCTGGGAAGCCCCTGGGGTGTCCCTTCCTCCTCAGATTACAGCGAGATTTTGTGTGGCAGCTCCTGGGATGTCCCTGGGATGGCCATCCATCCTCAGGTGACAGTTGGACCTTGTGTGGCAGCTCCTGGTCCCTTGGATGACCATTTTTCCTTGAGGTGACAGCCGGACCTTCTGTGACCTCTCCCGGCTCCTGGGATGTCCCTGGGATGTCCCTCCATGCTCAGGTGACACCCGGACCTTGTCCTGCAGCTCCGGGATGTCCCTGGGATGCCCCTCCGTGCTCAGGTGACACTCAGACCTTGTGCCGCAGCTCCTGGGATGTCCCTGGGATGTCCCTTCGTGCTCAGATGACACCCGGACCTTGTCCCGCAGTTCCCGGCCCCGTGGCCTCTGCCCCCCAGCCCCATTCCCTGCGAGCTCCGGCTCTGTCATAGCGCGTCAATAAAACCCAAAATTCACCGAAACGATGTTTTGATGGCATCGCTGCCCTCGCAGGCTCCGTGCCCGCCGCACAATCCGCCGGGCGCTGTTCCTTCGCTCGCTTTCCCGGGCGGGAGCGCTGCCGGTGCGGTCTGGGCAGGACCGAGGAGCTCTGGAAAGGTGTAGGAAAGGTGTAGAAAAGGTGCAGAAAAGGTGTTTGGTGGCCGCGGGGCTCTGGAATCCCTGCCCGGAGCAACGGCGCTCAGCCCCGGGAGCCAGCCCTTCCCGCGTTCCGGCATTCTGGGTTCTGGCTCCGGGCCAGCGAGGAGGAGGAGGCTGCACCTCTCTGGTGTGGGAGAAGCTCTTGTCACGCACAGCACGGAAAAAATGTTTGTTTTCCAAAGATTCTTTGGATTGAGGATCAAAGGCGGGAGCGGGGCTGCTCCGGGAGCCGCGCCTGCCCCGCTCCCCGGCAGATCCCATCCCCAATCTCCCAGCGGGATGTGTTCAGGCTGATTTTCCCCTCGGATCGGATGAATTCTCTCCCAGAATTGCGTGCCTGGCACAGAGCCCCTCCCGCAGCTGGGAATTGGTGCCCCGGGCGGGTGACACTGCCCGCAGGATCCTGGCGCGTATTTTTAGAGAGGACTCACGCTCGGAGAGGGCTGAAATGTGCTGTCCTCACCAGAAACGGTGCAGAAAATAGATGGGAGAATTGTTCATTGCTGGTGGCAGATGCTGTCTCAGCTGCTGGGGGAAGATGCGAGGGAGGGGCTGGAGCTCACAGGGGGTGGGAGCTGGACTTGGCACACACTGGGCAGAGAATATTCCAAATGATTTCTGAGGGGCTGAAAGAAAATCAGAGCAAACTGCCATGGGTTGGGTTGGGTTGGGAGGGAACTCAGAACCCACCAGTGCCACCCCAGGGTCACCTTCGCTGTCCCACGGTGCTCCAGCCTGGCCTTGGGCACTGCCAGGGATCCAGGGCAGCACAAGCTGTGCCAGGCCTGCCCCCTCACAGGGAACAATTCCTGCCCAAAATCCCACCCAAATCTCCCCTTTTCCACCTTAAAGCCATTCCCTGTGTCCTGTCCCTCCAGCCCTTGTCCCCAGTCCCTCTCCAGTTTCCAGAAGCAGCTGAGGGATGAGGGAGAGCCAGGTGGAAACCCAGGACTGTGCTCTCACCTTGCCATTTCCACAATTACCCTTTCAAGGATTTGAACTTGGGAATAATTTTCTTATCCGAGCTTATCTAAAGTGGAGGCTGTACAATCTGGGGGTAGGAAGCAGGCTTAGAGTGTTTGGGACAGTCCCTGGCCAGTGTCACCTTCGGGGCCACTTCCCAAGCCAAAGGGGCACATCCAGGGCTCCTCACCCCATCAGCTGCACGTTCCTGTTCCCAGATATCTCAGGAATTCCCATTCCTGCACCCCAAAAGGACCCTGCAGCCCTTCCATCACGAGCAGAGTGACGGTGCCAGAAACCTCCCAGCCGAGCCTTTTGGGCAGGATTTGAGGGGGAGTGATTTTTTTTTTTTTTCAATAGAAATGTCACGATTTTTCTTTCTCATCCATTGGTTTTGGGTTTTTATTTCCTGCTTTGACAGAAGCTGGAGTCCTGGCCAAGCAGTACCTGGAGAGAGGGCTCCTGGTACCCGACCACGTCATCACACGGGTGATGATGGCAGAGCTGGAGAGGCGGCGGGAGCAGCACTGGCTGCTGGACGGTGAGTGCATCCCATCCCGAGAGGAAATCCCAAATCCTGGGAGTGATCCCATCCGAGGGGAATCAAATCATGGGTGCATCCCATCCCGAGAGGAAATCCCAAATCCATGGAGTGCATCCCAAGGGGAAATCCCAAATCCATGGGGAGTGCATCCCATCCCGAGAGGAAATCCCAAAT
This sequence comes from Malurus cyaneus samueli, assembly GCA_009741485.1. Classification (NCBI taxonomy): domain Eukaryota; kingdom Metazoa; phylum Chordata; class Aves; order Passeriformes; family Maluridae; genus Malurus; species Malurus cyaneus. The sequence continues at coordinate 29,288,211 of CM019221.1, forward strand.
CCATGGGGAGTGCATCCCAAGAGGAAATCCCAAATCCATGGGGAGTGCATCCCGAGGGGAAATCCCAAATCCATGGGGAGTGCACCTGAGGGGAACTCCCAAATCCATGGGGAGTGCATCCCGAGGGGAAATCCCAAATCCATGGGGAGTGCATCCTGAGGGAAAATCCTGACCCCTGGGGAGTCCATTCAATCCCACCACTTGGGGCTTCCTGATGAGTCCATCCCAAATCCCAGCCCTCTTTGGGGCATTCCTGGTGAGTCCATCTCAAATCCCAGCCCCCTTTGGAGTATTAAATCCCAGCCCTCTTTGGGGCATTCCTGACGAGTCTATCCCAAATCCCAGCCCACTTTGGAGCATTAAATTCCAGCCCCCTTTGGGGCATTCCTGGTGAGTCCATCCCAAATCCCAGCCCCCTTTGGGCATTCGTGAGTCCATCCCAAATCCAGCCACTTGGGGCATCCTTTCAATGGCGCCTTGACCCGCCTGTGCCGCAGCGGCCGGTTTACAGAGCTGCCATGGATGGGCTCAGCTCCATCCTCACTGCTTTCCCACCTCTCACTGCTGTTCCTGCCAGGATTCCCCCGGACGCTGGGACAAGCCAAGGCTCTGGATGGGATCTGTGAGCTGGACCTGGTGATCAGCCTCAACATCCCCTTCGAGACGCTGAAGGATCGTCTGAGCGCCCGCTGGGTGCACCCTGCCAGCGGCAGGGTCTACAATATGGACTTCAACCCTCCCCAAACACAGGTGAGGGTCCTGGAGACATCCACAGCAAGAAAAATTTGGAGAAGCTGCTTCCTGTGTGAGCTGGGATTGTGGGATTTCCTCTGGGATCCTGGAAAAGCATCGGGGATGTGATCCTGGGTATGAGCGCTGAGCACCGTAAGGAATCTTGCTAAGTGTTCATGAGATAAACAGGATTTGGGGGATAGGAGGAGGGGTTGGGCACTGCAGGGTGGTGACGGGGTCAGTGATGTCCCCGTGGTGTTCTGTGTCCCACAGGGCGTGGATGATGTGACGGGAGAGCCGCTGGTGCAGCGCGAGGACGACAGGCCCGAGGCGGTGGCGGCGCGGCTCAGGAAGTACAAGGACGCTGCCAAACCCGTGATGGAGCTGTACCGGTGAGGGGGGCACGGGGTGAGCCTGGGTATGGGCAGGATGGGCACTGGGCAGGATGGGGTGAGCCTGCGGGAAGGGCAGGATGGGCACGGGCAGGAGGGTAGGCCTGGGCACGGGAATGGGTGAGCGTGGGCACGGGCAGGACGGGTGAGCATGGGACACCGGGGACAATGGGGTGAGCGTGGGCACCGGGGACAATGGGGTGAGCCTGGGCACCGGGCAGGATGGGATGGGTGGGCACCGGGCAGGATGGGATGGGTGTGGGCACGGGCACAACAGGGTGAGCATGGGCACCGGGCAGGATGGGGTGAGTGTGGGCACCGGGGACAATGGGGTGAGCATGGGCACCGGGCAGGACGGGGTGAGCATGGGCACTGGGCACGGCGGGTGAGTGTGGGCACCGGGGACAATGGGGTGAGCCTGGGCACTGGGCAGGACGGGGTGAGCATGGACACCTAGGACAATGGGGTGAGCACGGGCACTGGGCAGGATGGAATGAGCCCGGACACTGGGCACAACAGGGTGAGCGTGGGCACCAGGCATGACTGGCACTGCTTGTGCCATGCCCGCAGAACCCCTGCACAGCCCCTGGGAGAGTTTGGGGGCCGAGCCCTGGCCCTGGATCAGCTCCTCTTGGAGGGTTTCACAAAGGCTCCTCGCTGGGTTTCACACAGGGTTTTTCCCCTGCTGGGTATTTTGGCACAAATCCAGGGTGGTCCAGGCTGTGAACATCCCATCCGGGTCCTGAGGGGTTTGATGGTGGGAGGGATCTCAAAGGATCCTAAAGCTACCCCAGGGACACCCCCACTGTTCCAGGGCACTCCAGCCTGGCCTTGGACACTCCTGGGAACCCAGGGACAGCCACAGCTTCTCTGGGAAATCCATCCCAACCAATTCCCAACAATTCTTTCCCAAAATCCCATCTATCCCTGCTCTCTGGCAGTGGGAGCACGGGGAGATTGGCAAGAGGTGGGAGAAGGGAGACACTCCGGCGCTGGATCTGCTGGGAGCACAGGGCTGTTCCAGGGTTTGTCCCCTGGTGCTGTGGGACAGATTTTCCCTGGGAAAATGGAATTCCCTCGGGAATGATGGATGGCTGCAGGATGGCAAATCCACTGCTCAAAGGGAGCAGTGCCGGGAGTGTTTTTATGGCAAAATTTATGGCAAAATTGCCCTTGCAGGGGAAATGGGAGAATCACCGACTCCTGGAATGGTTTGGGTTGGAATGGAAGGACCTTAAAGCCCATCCCATTGCACCCCTGCCATGGATGGACACCCCCACTGTCCCAGGTGCTCCAGGCTGCCTGGGCACCCCGCTGTCCTCGGGATGGGCTGCTGCTGACCCTTCTCCCACCTCTTTTCCAGGAGCAGGGGCATCCTGCACTCCTTCTCGGGCACAGAGACCAACAAGATCTGGCCCTACGTGTACGCCCTGCTGTCCAGCAGGATCCCACCCGTGCTGCCGGACGAGGAGCACTGAGCAGCTCGTGCCGAGGGCCAGGATGGAATTCCACGCTGGATTTGGGTCCCAGTGCTGAGCCAGGGCTGTGCTGGGGGTGGGTGATCCCAAACCGGGTGACATCGGTGGGTACAGCCACACCAGGATCAGATCTTTGTTTATAAGGTCAAGCCTGCTGGAATAAGGGTTTTTTCCCTCTTTTGGGAGTTTTCCTGCCTGTGGTCCATCACGGATTGGTGATGCTGACTGGGACGATGACCATTCCAGGTTTACACAGCTTTGCCATGGTGTCCTTGCCATCCCTCGCCAGCCCCCAGCCCCTGTCTGAGCCTGCAATGTGCCATCCCACTGCTCCACGGGACCATTCACTGCTGAGGACTCTCTAGGCCGAGGGCTTTTCCTATAAATTATTTTCTATTAAATGTATTTCTTAGAGAAACAAAGCTCCAGAGAGCAACACTCAGCCCAGTGGGAATTTCAGGAGCAGCGTGGAAACAAAGCTGGGAGGTGTGAGGATCACATTCCCAGCATTAACACACAAAAGAGGGAAAACATTGGATGGAAAACTCTCCTTCCACAGGGAGAGGTGAATTCCTGGTTTAAAATCTGCTCTCCAGGATTTTATGGAATGCTGAGATTGAGTAGGGGCTGGGCTTGGGATGAGTCGTACTCCTTCGTGCTTTTCCTTGTTTATAGCTTTCAATACTGCAGGATAGCGATGTCCTCAGAGCTTCTCCCAAAGATTTATCTCCACGTGTGCTTCAGTTTTGGGGAGAAATCCTCCAGTTCCATCTTCTGTGCTGCCTTTGTCCCTGAGGTCCCCTGGCTGGGGGTTCCTTCAGCTGTTCCTGCTGCATTCCCCAGCAAAGTGACCCCCTCCCCATGAAATCCCAGAGACCTTTCCTTCCTCGGGATGCATCCAGGGGTTTCCCCACGATTTTCAGCATCCTTGGAGTGTGTTGGGGCCTGGAAAATCCTCAAATGGAAAATCTTCTTTTTGTAGGATGCAGTACCCGAGCAATGGGGACATTCTCCTTGTCTCCTCAAGTTGCCTTATTTTATAAGCTATATATTTAAGGAAAAAAAATTAAAAAAGCAAGATGTGTATTTGTAAAAGTTTAAAGACAAAAAAAAAAACAGAGCTGAATTTAACATTGCCTTTTGGGAATTGTGTGGAGCTGCTGGATCTGCAGGGAATGCTGCTCCTGCTGGAGGGCAGGGCCCTGGCACTGCCTGGCACCTCCTGGATTATCCAGAGCAGCCTGGGCACCTTTCTGCTGCTGGGGGTTTGTTTGTGCTTAAGAGAGGCAGGAAAGGACAATGAACAGTTTTTTAGGGTTTTTTTCCATGTATGGAACTTTGGCACCTCCCTGGGTTTATTTACCCCAGCTGAGCATCCAAGGATCCCCTAAAATTTGCTTCATTTTGGTGCTCTCCCAAATGGAACCAGAGTGGAATCATTGCCCACATCCCTCCTGCTCCTCCCCTGCTGGGGGAACAGCCAGAGCGCTCCCACCCTGCTCCAGGTGGGAATTTTCCAGCTTTGGAAATTCAAGGGATTGCCAGCTCTCAGTGCTGCCCCAGAGCCTTTCCATGCCCTCGCTGAGAGGCCACGAATCTTCCAGCTGGCACCGAAATCCTATTTCAGCAAGATTTGGGATTTTCCCATGACCCCAGGATGAAGGTCTGGGCTGGTTTTAGACACAAATCCAGAAATAGCCAAAACCTGCGTGCTGCTTTCTTTGGAACAGCTTTGGGCAGGAGGGAGGAGATTTTGGGCGATTTTTTAGGCTGAGTGCAGGCAGAAGGGCTGCTCCCCGCTTTGCCTTGCCCTGTCCTTGTGTTTCATCCTTCCTTCCTGCAAAATTCCTCCTGAAAAGAGAATTTTAGGGAGCCCAGCCGAGGCCAGGCTTTGCAGATGCCTTCTCCAGGCTTCCAGCCCTGTGTGAGATGTTCAACCCCGGGCTGTGCATGCACCCAGCCCTCGGGATGGATTTTTCTACCGGATTTGTTGCATTTTCCGAGACCAAATCCCAGCAGGGACGGGGTCCTGTCCCTCGCTGTGCCCCTGCCATGCTCCCCTTGGGTATTTTACTGTGAATCCCAAACTTTTTGTAAAGCCACAGCAATTTTGTACCGACCCGAGATACTGTGTGGAGGGAGGGAGGAGGCGCTCCCTCCCTGGAATGTCATGCCGAGTTTTCATCCCGGAGTTTCTCAACGGAGTTTTCTCCCCGGAGTTTTCTCCCCAGTGTTTTCTTCCCAGAGTTTTCTCCCCGGAGTTTTTTCCCTGGAGTTTTCTTCCCAGAGTTTCTCCTCGGAGTTTTCTTCCCGGAGTTTTCACCCCAAAGTTTTCACCCTGGAGTTTTCTCCCAGATTTTTTTTTTTTCCCGGAGTTTCTTCCCGGTGAATTGCTGCAGCTGTGTCACTGCTCTAAAGATGTAAATAAAGATTTTCTCCTTCTGATCCCTGCGCCGGCAGTGTCCGTGTGGGTTGTGCCTTGTGAAGGAAGCAGGGCAGGGTTGGCCTGGAGTTCCTTTGTAGGAGCTGAGGAGGAGGAGGAGAGGGGAAGAAGAGGAATCAGAGCATCCCTGCCTGGACATGGAAAACCCCTCAGGATTTGGGTTTGGATACAGCGAAGATGTTTGGGTTCATTATGTGATATAATTCAAAATATTGGTTAAAAAGCCACTTTGGATGCGGCCATTTGCTCCTGCCTTCCCATCCTTATCCCAGAATCCCAGAATCTCAGAATCCCAGAATCTCAGAATCCCAGAATCCCAGACCGGTTTGGGTTGGGACGGACTTTAAGCCCATCTCATTCCATCCCCTTGCCACGGGCTGGGCCACTTTTCACACATAAAATCATTTTGATTTCCTTTTTAACTTCTCCCTGCTAAAAGCCCCGGGAAGCATCAGGACCTGGCTGTGCCCTGTGCCCCGGGTAATCCACCACGTGCGGCTGCAATCGAGAATTCAACTCCCGGAGCTGAAGGGCCTCCTCCCAGTTTGGTTTTTGTTTTTAATTTCATTCCCGGATAAAAGCTCGGGGCACTCCCTGTTTGGAGTGAGCAGAGCGTCGGGAATGATCCGGAGGGTGGGAAAACGGGATGATAAAGAGGGAAAAGGATGCCCGGGAGGAGGGAGAGGCTGGCGGGAGGGATGGGGGCAATGCCGCGGTTGAGGGTCGTGAAAACGGGGAGGAGGAGCACGGATGTGTTATTGCCTGCGGGCAACTCCGGGGGCAAGGGCAGAGAAATTCAAGGAGGAAAAATATCTGTGCGAGCTGGAAAATGAACTCAGTGTGAAAACAAAAGCTGGGAGGTCAAAAAGAGGAGGAATGCGAGCCAAAATCCAGCGGGGATCAAAGGATTGAGTGCCATCGGGGGAGCTGGGGGGGCACAGGGGACACGGCCCCATCCTACAGCCTGACCCCAGCAGAGCTGCCAGGGCAAGGAAACGGCCTCGGGTGGCACCGGGGATGGTGAGGGGCGATATTGGGAAGATTTCTGCACGGAAAGGGCTGTCCAGCCCTGGCACCGCTGCCCAGTGCCCGTCCCCGGGGGGATTTAAAGCCACTTGGGGACATGGGCCCGTGGTGCCCTTGGTGGGGCTGGGGGAACAGCAGAACTCGATGACCTTGGGGAGTTTTCCAACCCAAACGATTCCATGATTCCACATCTCCAATCCCATATTTATAGGATCACTCGTCTGCCTGGTACCCAGGAAAGTGCCCCAGCTGTGCCTGGGTCGGCCCCAGTTCTGGGGCTGCAAAGCTTGGACACTTCACATCCCTGCTGAGTCCATCCAGCACTTAGCATTCTCCAGGGAAAATAAAAAAAAAAAAAAAAAAAAAAAAAAAAAATCGAGGGAAAAAAAATATATCGGGAAAGTAAAAAAAAAAAAAAATCGGGAAAGTGAAAAAAAAAATCAGGGGAAGTGAAAAAAAAATCAAGGGAAAGTAAAAAAAACCCGTGGGTGAGGTTTGCGCCGCTCAACCCTGCAGACTCCAGATCCCACTCCAGGCCACATTTTCGACGATGTGATATGTCTGCCTCCATCCCCATCCTTCCCTGAGTCTGTAATCCCAAAAATAACCCGGGAGCGGTACGCAGTTCCCAGGCAGCGGCGTGAGCCGGCCCCGCCGCCGGATGCCGAGCGGAGCAGCGGCGTGCGGGACACGGCCGCGCTCCGCAGCGCTCCCCGCCGCCCCCGGCAGCCGCACCATGCACGGGGCCGAGCAGAAAGGTAAGGAAAAGCTTCCCGGAGCCCGTGGGGAAGCAGCGAGAGGCAGAGCGGGGGAATTGGGGATGTTGTTTACGGCCCGTTTGTGCTGAGTAATCAGCGGCGAGGCGCGCTGGCAGCCCGGGATGGAGAGAATCCCCTGCTTTACGGGGTTATGTAATAGGGCTGAGGGAAGGGATTGCACCCCAAACTGCCGGGCCGGGCGGGGAAGGAGAGCTGCTGGTATTTGGGAATGTGCACCTGGCCGTGGAGGGTTAGCTAACCGCGGGCTGCGCCGGCTCCGCGGTCCCCGATGGGGACACGGACATCTCTTCTTGCACCCCAAAATAGGGGCTTGCGCTTTTAGGGCTGGCTGGGAGCTCTCCGGGGGTATTGAATGAAAAGAAGGGGATTTTCGGGTTTAAAATAACGAGTGTCGCTTGTCCGTGGCCGGAGCCGGACCTCCCGCAGGAGGGGTATTGGAGGAGATGGCAGCCCAGCAATGCTGCCATCCAATACTGATCCCAGCCTTTCCCTGCCAATCCGCCGGGAAGCTGACCTTCAACCCCCCCCTCCGCTGTGCCGAGGCAAACACGGAGCCGCATCGCCTTGAAAAATCCCATTTCAGGCCAAAAAAGAGCTGGAAGCCGTAGGTAAATGCGGGTATCTCCGCCTCGGCACCGGCGCTGCTGAGCAGCCCCAGGCGGGGACGGGGCGGCCGGCGGAGCTCGCTGCTCCCCACGGCTCCAGGTAGGTGTTCAAACCCCCTCGGCGCCCTCGAAAACAGCCCAAATTTCCTGTCTGGCTGCTGCATTTGGGGCTGGCGTTACTATAGGATTGTTTTGGGTACCGCCAGGGAGAGGAGGAGGAGGAGAGGGAGAAAGAGGAGGAGGAGGAGGAGGGTGAGGAATATTCTGGGCAGCCCCTCAGGTCTGCAAAACTCCCGACTTTATTCTCCTCCCGCAGTTGGAACCGGGCCTCCATCTTCTGCCATCCCTCCAACTGTGGATTTCTCTTAGTCATAGCCTTCCCCGAGAGAAAAAAATAAATTTATAAACCAAATAAAAGCGGCGCGATGCCGGCGGCACAGGCGGCGTGACGGCAAGCCCGGTGCCTCTAAATTTAGCCAGCCGTGGCACAGCCGCCTTGCTCGGATCCCGGGAACGCTCCCGGCCGGGGGATGCAGCATTTCGGAGTGGCCGCAGCCCTTAAGGAGGCACCGGGTTTGTCCTTGAGCCGGGCTCTGGCCGGCGGTGTGGAATTGCTGACCCGACTAATCCCCGCTGCAGCCTAATCCCGGGCCTCCCGCGGCACCCGCCGCCCGCCCAGCTGCGGTTTTGGGGAAGGATTTGCTCAAATCCCTCCTGCTTTGCTGGGAAAAGATGGTGGGGGTGAGTGGAGAAAGGAGCTGATGGGTTGTAGGGTGGAGAGGTTGGTGCTCAGAGGTTTTGTCCAGGTTTTTGGGGGGGAAGTTGAGATGTTGGGGCTCAGCCCCGAGGGGTTGTGTTTTACTACAGCTTTGCTCAGGGGATTCACCTTGGGAAGCGAATTGGCACCATCAGCGCAAGAGGGATGTGGCAGAGGATGGAACTCTTCCATACACAATCCCACAATCCCAAAACCTTTGGTTGGAAAAGCCCTCTGAGATCATCGAGGCCAACCATGAGCTCCAGATAATCCAGAGATCAGGAGATGCTGGAAACCACCAGAGCTGCTCCCGGGGGCCTGATCCTTGCTGACATCCCACAGCTCTCAGATTTTTGGGAACACCTTCTGGAAATCCCAGAATTCTGTGGGTGTAGCAGACAGGGATGCTGTAATTCCCATAAAAATTGGATTATAGAGGCTTCTTCAGGGGTGCATAAAGCAGCCACGGGAACCTCTCTGATTAAAAGGCTATAAAAGAATTTATTATTTATATGAAATTATAAATATTCCCAGTAATTACCACTCATATTTCTATGAGGTTGATTTTTTACTATAGGTTTAATATTTTATTATAAATTTTATTTAGTATTATTATAGTGAACTATAATTTTAGTATTATTATAGTGAACTATAATAATTTAGTATTATTATAGTGAACTAGAAACAATATTTTACGAGCTCTTACAGTCTCAAAAGTGGATGAGGCCCAGTTTGATGGACACAAACAACATATGGATTTCTTTCTCCTGAATAACTCCTTGTCTTCAGCAGCCAGAAATAATAAGGATGGGAAATGATATCGTTTAGATCCCTGAATTATGGCTGGAAATGGGAGAGATGGAGAAATCAGGGGTGCAAGGCAGGGAGAGCGAGACCAGGGGTAGGATTTGCTCCAAATCCTCTCAATTCAGGTTTTTTCCATGCAGGAAAATTTGAATGAATTCCCTTTTGCAGACCATGACTGGAAACAAAAAAGAAATGACTCCAAAAAACCTTTGAATTCTTTTTCCAAGTAAGAACTTTCATGGAAAACTTTGCAGGAAGAGCATTGCTCAGGGTTCTCTGAGGCTGAGTTTCTGCAAGGGGTGGGATTCCTTTCCCACCCTGCCAGCTCTGGGAAGGGGTTTAATCCACACCAGTTCCCAGACTGGGAGCACTGCTGGGATTACTGGGGTGGTTCAGAGCAGCCCCACGCTCTCCATCTGAGCATCCACGGGGCTTTTCCAAGGCTGTGCCTTGGAGGAATCCCAGGAGAAATTCCCAGATGGGGCTCCAGGTCTGTCCTGGTGGAAATGGTCACGGGGGAAGGGGAAGGGACCATCCCATCCTGATCCCAACCTGGCTTCATGGAGTGGGATTTCCCCAAGGACCAGGATTCTGGTTCCTTCTGTACCACCGCATTTTCATCCACAGCCATGGAATCCTGGCATGGTTTGGGTTGGAAGGGATTAAAGCTCATCCCATTGCCACCCCTGCCATGGCAGGGACATTTTCCACCATCCCAGGGTGCTCCAAGCTGGCCTGGGACACTCCCAAAGATCCATTCCCAAATCTCAGAGCACCATTGGATTAAAGCTGGGATCTGGGAGAGCACGAGCAGGAGTGGAGTCTGTCAGACCCTCCTGGAGGATCCCTTTAGGGAAGGATGCTCAGTTACAATCCTGACCCCAAACTGCCCCAGTCAGGAGTGATGCAGGGGGTGTGGCTCAGGTTTCACTGGTTTGTGTCAGCCGCAACAGCAAAGCTCTCCTAATATCATTTTTCCTGTTAGTTTTAGGTAAAATCTGTGCTCCCAAATCCTGGCAGAAGGCAGAGCCCCCCAGTGGGATTGTGTTGGGTTTCTGGCCAACTTTCCCAATCTCTCAGACCCCGCTGTACCTCCCCACCCCAGGCCTGGTGATGTTTTAGAAACATCCAGGACAATCCAGCACAGTGAGGCTCGGAGCGAGAGCACATCCCCCAGGAAACCTTCATCCCATCCATCCCAAAGCGCAGGGATGGCACTGGGGACAGCCTTCAGCTGCCATTTCCCTCTGTTTTCATGGAAAAGCTGATTCCAGGGAGGGCTCCTTCTCCTGAGAGCCACGACCTGGCCGTTTCCATCCCCTGAGCTCAGCAGCCGCAGCGGCTGCAGCCCCACGGTGACACTCGGTTGTGTCCCCACGGTGACACTCGGTTGTGTAATTTCCCTCCCCGTTCTCCCCACCAGCCATTTTCCAGTGCAAACAACACCCAGTGCCCAGATTTTGCTCAGGATTGAACCACTCGTCTTGCAGTGAATGGGAAAGGATGAATAAACAACAGTTAGGCCGCAAAATATCGGATTTTGACCAAAATACCTGGTTGTGAATGGCCGTGCAGCCGCTGATTTTCCAACATTCTGCAGGCTGGGAACTTCCTGAGCCAGCATTTCCTATTTAATGGCCTCTTATGGATCCACTTCCCATCCCTCTCTCCTGTTTCTTTGTGAACCATGGACATTTTTAGCAGCTCCAACAGCCCTTGGCAGGCTCAGCATTCCTGAGGAGCCAGGCAAATCCTTGAATCCTCCCAAAGCGAGTCCTGGGCTGGGATCAGTAAGTTGTGGATCATCCCTGACAGTGTTTTAACAAGAGAGAAAAGCACGGAATAAAAAATACGCTGAGACAGCACTGCACAGTTAAGGGCTGTGCTCTGCCAGGGAGGAAAGGATGGGAAAAGGGATCCTGAGGGAGCTGAACTCTTGTCACATCCTAAATCCATCCTAAGTGTCCATCCTCAGTGGAACGCTCCAGCTGCCAGCCAGCACTGGGTTTCACTGCAGCAAAGGCTCCAGGCTCCCTCTGCTAAGTTTAAATTGAGTTTAGCACCTAAACCCAGCTCAGAATCCTCTCTGCTTTTTGTCAGAGATTTGGGGTTTGTTTGCTCTTTGAATGGAAACAGGCAGGCCAGTTTGGAAGTTCCTAAGTGCCAGGGAGGGGGTTACTGAGGGATTGGATCATTTGATGCCCCTGTCTCCACCAGGATCCCTACAAACCATCCTAGTTTTCCCCATCCCAGTTTTCCCCATCCAAGTTTTCCCCATCCCACCACTCAGGGGCAGGCTGGGCCAGCTCCTCACTCCAGGCACAGACACGCCATTCCCACATCCAAGGGATTACACGAACTCAGCATTCCCAGGGGAATCATTTTGGAACAAGTGCTGAGTAGGGGCAGTTTTAAAGGTATTGCTCCAGGTATTAAATTAATTTTCAATTTTCAAATTTTAATTTTTCTGTTTGCAATTCAAACAACCGTCCCCAGTTTAATTCAGGGGGTGATATGGATGGAATGGGTCATTATTGCACCTGAGCTGCTCAGGGAGGAGAGGTGAGGAAAATGGAATTGCACCTCAGGACAGTTGGGGCTCGATCACTGCAAAGAGAGGCTTCACCCAGGAGAGGCTGCACCCAGACATGGATAAACAGCCAGAGGTTGGCAAATCAATTTTTTCCAAGGTCAGGGATGGGAGAGTTTATATCTCTCAAGGTTTGAGCAACACAAAATCCTCCTCAGCACGTCCTTGACACCTCCCCAGCCCTCGTGGCCCTGCCAGCATTGCCACTCCATCAGGGCACCTCAAACCTATCACCAGCCACTGCTCAGCAAATGAAGATTTCTGAGCAGCTCGTTTCCTCTTCCTCAAAGTCACGTGCAATTCAGAGTTTGGTTGTGGTTTTTTGGTGTTACAGCATTTTTGATACTGTAGTTTTCCAAAATAGAGAAACCACGTGGCCCTGCTTTAGCCCAGCTTACAGAGAGAAGTGAGGGGGGGAATATTATTTTATTATAATATTCTTCTAAAATTTTGCATAATAATATTCTCATTTTATTTTATATAATAATTTCTTTTCAGCTAAACTTCCCATTGGAGAAGTCCCGAATCCCACAGGATTCCCCAATCCCATCTCCTGGTGTTTGTAGCAAGCAAAGGAAGGACCTCGAGGCCTCTTCCCTCCTCATCCTCCTCTGCCCCAAGGTCCCCTGGAGTGGCTGCTCTCTCCCTCTGTGTTTTGCAGACCCCCCTTTTTCTAGGCTGGGCTGATTCCTCTGTGGAGGGACAGCTGTGATCCCCAAAAGCTGGGAAACATGGGAAGAAAGGAATTCATAACAGGTTCAAAAGGGAGGAGCAATTTTTTTTTCCAGCAAATTTTTTTTTTCCACCAATTTTTTTTTCCAGCAAATTTTTTTTTCCAGATTTTTTTTTTCCTCAGCAGAGAGGGAGTGCCTGCTGGATTGAGGAGATGGAATTTTGTTCAAGTTTTTGTCACAGAGCCTCCATGTGCTTCCTACCCCTGACACCCTGCTTTGATGTGTTTGGGCTTTACCCGAGCAAGCAAAATAAATCAAAATCACCTCCATCCTCCAAATTTCCCTTTTTATCCCAGAGCACAGGATTTGTTTGATCCTAGACCAACTGGGAGAGACTGACAGATGTAATCCCTGGGAAAGATCACAGAATCCTGGAATGCTTTGGCTTGGAAAAGACCTCAAAAACCCCATTTTCCAATTCTCCCACAAGCAGAGACATCTCCCACTAACCCAGGTTAGCTCTGAATACCTAAAATGGCTCAGAAATTCTGTTTATTTAGCTTTTATTAACTTGCTGCTGGTGGGTGCCAAGAGGGAGTGGCTCAGTGTTGCAATCCGTGAATTTCTCCACTGAGCCAGAGCAGGGAGGGGATAAAAAACACAGCCCCAGCCCTGCCTCAAGCTGTTCCTGCTGCTCGTGTCAGCTCAGCTCAGTCTGCCTCTGCTGCTCGGGGTTTTTCTGGGGAAATTCTGGGTCACAGATGCACCTTGTCTGCTCGGTGCCATGAAATAGCAGGGGTTACATAAACAACAGCACATGACGAGGTAGGGCTGGAGCAGATGTCTGCTGCCCCAGTGTGCTGCAGGGAATTTTAGCAAAGTTGAAGCCAAGGATATTTCAGGGTTTGGGTGTTGCTGCATGAATGGTTTGAGTCAGAGAATTCCAAAAGAGTTTGGATTGGAAGGGACATTAAAACTCATCCAGTGCCACCCTCTGCCATGGCAGGGACACCTCCCACTGTCCCAGGCTGCTCCAAAGCCTGTCCAGCCTGGCCTTGCTTATTCAGAACAAAAACTGGGCTTTTTTTTTGAGCAGAGAACTTTCCTTTCTGTACACTCATGTCTGTTTGCGAAGGGCTTTCTTTTGCTTTTAGTTTTCCTTAAATCACAAAGAAATCCACTTAGAAGGATTTAATGGTGCTCATTTCCTTTGGAGCATCCCTCAGTTCCTCTGTTCTGTGCAAAATGAAATTATGATGCACAAGCCCAGGCTGGAAACTGCATCTGAGCAAGGCCCAGCTCACCAAGTGTCCAAGGCCACACTCTGGGCTGGTCCAGAGCCTGTTTTCATGTGAACAGCTAAAAATAGATGGGTGACAACAGCAAAAATGGCTTTAGCAGTCGGTGGCACTGCTGGAGCCACCAGTTTTGAGGCAGCAGTGGCACAAACCAGGGCTTGGGATGTTGATGCATCATCCCACCAGGATGCAGCTCTAGCCGGGTGTCAGCCGGTCCGGGGACGCTCTTTAGGATTTCGGAGGCTCCTTAGAGTTTCGGAGGCTGTGCCAGCAGGCCGCAGGGCGGGCCGGGCCAGCCCCTATCGCGGTGACCTTGGAAGGAACGCACCTCGCCTTGGGGTGACACAAAGGTCTCGGTGTCAGTCCCTGCTCTCAGAACCGCGCGGTGTCCGCGCAGCCCAGCCCTGGAGCGCCGGGATGGGAGGGATGTGCGCACCGGGATGGGAGGGATGTGCGCGCCGGGATGGGAGCGATGTGCGCGCCGGGATGGGAGCGATGTGCGCGCCGGAACGCGGGGATAAGAGCCCGGGGAACGGAACGCTGCCGAGGCAGCTCCCGGAGCTCGCCGGTGGCTCGCAGCAGCCGGCGCTGGCGGAGGCCGGAGCCGCCCGGCCGCGCTCCTCCACCGCAGGATGCTCCTGCCGGGCGCCGCGTCCTCCCGCCCGCTTCCGGCGCGGCGGGGGGGCGGCCACGAGGCCGGCCCGCCCTTCCCCCCCCTCGGGGCGGCCGGAGCGCTCGCCGCTCCCTCCGTCCCTCCATCCCTCCTCATCCTCCTCCCTCCCTCCCCGCTCCCTCCTGCTCCCTCCCGCGGCGCCGGAAGCCGCGGTGCGCCGGCTCGCCCATGGCTGCTCGGGAGCTACCGGAAAAAGCCGGGGCAGTGACGGCTATGAATTCCTTGCAGCTCGTGGACAGCGGCGCTGAGCGCGGCGGGGCCGCGGCGGGGCCGGCCCGGAGCCCCGGGCGCAGCAGCAGCAGGCGCAGCCCCGCGCCGACGGCGGCAGCACCATGGACAGCTCAGGTACGCGGGGCGGGGGCCGCCGGGCACCGGGAGGGCTCGCCGGGCACCGGGAGGGCTCGCAGGGCACCGGGAGGGGGTGGCCGGCCACAATAGCGGCCCTTTGTCCGGGAGCCGGCGCCGCAGACTCCTCGGTGCTGGCTCCTGCTCGCCCCGCTCCAAGAGATAAGGCGCGTGCATGAGATAAAATGGATGGAGCGCGCTTTGGGGAGCTTCCCCCCAACTGACTTAATTCCCAGATCTGTCCTGACTTGGTTATTTTTTTTTTCCCTCCCCTCGTCTAAAAGGCACTCATCAAAGTGAGTTGGATTAATTCGGATGGATGATGCACTGCGTGCACCATTTTTTTTAATCAGGGAGTAAGGGAGCAGATGGTCTTTATGGCGGGTAATGGGATAGAGAGCTCTTCACCTCGAAAGGTTCAAATTTGCCTGGATAACCAGGAACGGGGAGTGCCTGTGGGATGGCTTTGAAGGGATCCCTCGGAAGGGACGGGGTCCCCACCTGTGCCCGTCTCATCCACAGCCTTTGCAGGGAACTTGTGAAGCTCAGGGTGGTGCAGGGAAACACCCTGGGTGCGTGTGAAGGACCACATTCATGTGCACCCATTATAGCAGGGGGATCCTGCAGCATGGACTCACAGAATTCTGGAATGATTTGGCTTGGGAAGGACCTTAAAGATCATTTTGTGACACCTTTCACTCTCCCAGACTGCTCCAAACCCCATCCAGCCTGGCTTTGGGCACTGCCAGGGATCCAGGGCTGCTCTGGGCATCCTGTGCCAGGGCCTGCCCACCCTCCCAGGGAGGAATTCCTTCTGTACATCTGACCTGAATTTCCCCTCTTTCAGTTTGAACCCTTCACTCCCTGTCCTGTCACTGTAATTCCCAATGAAAACATCTGCACTGTTCCACAAAAGACACGGCTGGGCCTGTCTTTCCCACAAACACCTCAGACACAGCATCTTTTTTTTAACCTGGTAACCTCTTTTTGAGGAGAAAAAAAACCCTAATGAGGCATGGCTGGGCTTGGGCAGGGAGATCCTTATCCTTGATTGTTCTCCCCATTTTCTCTGATGTAATAAGAGTCCTAAAATCCCGGAATGGTTTGAGTTGGAAGGACCTTAAAGCTCATCCAATTCCAGCCCCCTGCCATGGGCAGGGACAATTCCCACTGCCCCAGGTTGCTCCAGCTCCATCCATCCCATCCTTGAACACTTTCAGTCATTTTTTCCTTCTTCCCCTTCTCCATCTGAATTTGCTTCCAAGACTTCTTTCAGCCTTGTGTTCAGTTTTTTGGGTTTTTCTTTTAGAACTTCTTATTTTTTTACTCCCGGACTTCAGAAACATCTTTGAATTTGCTGCTCCAACATCTCTGCTGCGATTGCCTGTAATCACAGGCTGTGCCAGCAGCTCCTCGCTCACAGGAGGCTGCTGTGCTGGAATGATTTGGTTTTTCCAGCTGCTGGGATGCTGAGGCACCACAGGCAGGTTCATATCTATCATCAAGGCCGTTATCCAGAGGAATTTCCTGAAAATTCCAGCACTGGAGTGTAGCAGGAGGAGGTGGTGGCACCCAGGCAGGTGTGGGCAGGGGCTCCTCATCCTGGGCTATAATTTGAGTGCAGCTCTGTTTGGTTTTCTGGTTTTGCTGAGCAAGAAGAAAGCACTTGTAGACACCCAGACAATAATTTTATTTACAGTTTTCTGCAATATTCAGCCATTTCCACTCTCCAGCTCCTCTGATTCTACCCCATTGTTGTATTAATGGCCTCTACCAGTTTCCAGGATGTTCTTCCCAAACCCAAGGGTGGGATCAAGGGCTGGCTCTGGCATTTGAGAGCTGCTGTTTAAGGGATTTGGCTTAGCCAGAGTTTGATTCTTTCAGTTCTTTCTCTCTGCCTGAATTTTACAGGTGCTCTGAGCAGCACCTGGCACTTGAGCAGCAGCAAGGCCTTAATGTGGCCCTTGAATTCTATTTATAGGATATCTGTATATATATTTAATAACTTCTTTATTTAATGGTGACTTTCTGGTGGTTGTTCCAAAATCCTCACACGAAATTTAAAAAGAAATCAGTGCTGAGTGTGATGCTGTGTTCCAAACCTGAACTCCACACTTGTATCTGCCTTGTTCATCTGAGCACTTCGGGCTGATAAATTCCTAATTTCTCCCAGCTCACTGCAAAGCCATTTTTCTTTGCCAACGATGAAATTACAACGGCTTAAAGAACCACATTCACCCCTCAGGTGTGCTGGTGATTTCCAGTGATCTGATAATTGAAGTTGCTCCTGAATTGGGGGATGTGATTTATCTGTCACGCAGTTTGCAGATGGGTAATTGGGGACAAGGACCAGGGAGCAGTGTAAGACACAGCAAAAATAACGTGGTTGGGATTTTGGCTGAACAGGAGCAAGGAGACCATCACCCTCCTTCTGTGTGTGGTTTTTTTTTTTTTTTCAATAGAGAAAATATAAATATTTAAAATATTTGAGACTCCTCCCACTGATGCCAAAGTTGAAAAAAATCAAGGTGAGCAGTGGTTGAGAGTGATTCAGTTGGGAAAAGAAACTTGAATTCCTCAGGAAGGAGAAGGATGGGATAAAATCCATCTCAGGGTAGGGAATGTGCGGGTTTTATGGGGCAGGGGGATCTCCTCTCTGTGGAATTCAGACCTAGAAGATGAAATCCTTGAGGTGTTCTGGCCATATCCAAGCTCATTATGTCCTTCCCAGACGCCTGCCTGCCCCTATGTTTTGGTTTTTTTTTTCCTGTTTTTCCTGGTTTTCAGTGATGGTTTCCATGGGGCAGAGCAGCTGCTGTTTGCAGCTGAGGAGTGGAACAGTTCTGGATGCACAACCAGTGTCACCAGTGCTGGGGGACACTGGGGCACTGGCTGGGGTTGGTCTGTCTGGCAGGGAATTGCTGCGGGGAGCTGAGCAGAGAATCATGGAATTATTAATGTTGGAAAACTTCTCTGGGGTCATTGAGGCCAACTGTGCCCAGCACTGCCCCGTGTCCCCAAATGCCACATCCACAGAGCTTTGAAATCCCTCCAGAGATGGGGACTGGGCAGCTGGGCCAGGGATGCACAGCCCTTTCCAGGAAGAAATTTTCCCAAATATCCAAGAAATTTTCCCAAATATCAAGAGATTTTCCCAAATATCCAATCTAAACAGCCTGAGGCTGTTCCCTCTCCTCCTGTCCCTGTTCCCTGGAGCAGATCCCGACCCCCCCTGGCTGTCCCCTCCTGTCAGGGAGTTGTGCAGAGCCACAAGGTCCCCCCAATCCCTCTTTCCTCTCTTTTCTCCCGTTTCCCAGCTCCCTCAGCCCCTCCAGGGGCTCCAGACCCTTCCCATCCCCATTCCCTGCCCTGGACATGCTCCAGCCCCTCCAGTTCCCTGTCCTGAGGTTCCCAGAGCTGCCCCAGCAGTGCCAGTGCCACACTCAGGGTGAAGGTAAAGACCATTTTGGATGAAGTTAAAAGCTGAACAATGCAACCTT
Source organism: Malurus cyaneus samueli (assembly GCA_009741485.1). Classification (NCBI taxonomy): domain Eukaryota; kingdom Metazoa; phylum Chordata; class Aves; order Passeriformes; family Maluridae; genus Malurus; species Malurus cyaneus. The sequence continues at coordinate 29,306,310 of CM019221.1, forward strand.
TCTCTCCTTTCCCCACTGAACTTCCTCTGTGTCTGGGCCCAGGGAAATGCCCTTTGCTCTGTGGAATATTTGTGTGTGGGTTACTCTGGAGCTGGGTGAGGATTTTTGCTGAAGGCAATTCTGGAGAAATTGCTGCTGGTTTCACCAGTGTGGCTGTGTTTGCTGTCACCAGCTCCTGTGAACTCAGGAACTGGGCTCCTCTTTGGTATTTTTATTAATTATTATGAAATATTAATTATTAGTAATTATTAGTAATTATTCTAAACTAATGCAAAGTATTAGATCTTCAAGCATCCTCTCCCAATGCAGATTTGCAGCCTCATGAACACCTTTGTGCAAGGGAAATCAGCAGTGGCTGCAGCTTTGCTCTGACTCCCCAGTGCTTCTGGTTATTGGATTAATATTTTCTTGGGGGCTGGTGGGGAGGGAAGGGAAAGGGAAGGGAAAGGGAAAGGGAAAGGGAAAGGGAAAGGGAAAGGGAAAGGGAAAGGGAAAGGAAGCCAAAGGCAGGAGCTGAAAGCACAGAGATTCTGAAAGGAGCTTCTCATGGAGGGCAAGGAGCTGGCACAGAGGGGCTGCCAGGGGGTCTCTGACACTGCCGTGGAATCTGCAATGATTTGGGTTGGGAAGGGCCTTAAACCCAATCCCATCCCACCCTTGCCATGGAATCTGGGAATGGCTTGGCTTGGCTTGGCTTGGCTTGGCTTGGCTTGGCTTGGCTTGGGAAGGAGCCTAAAGCTCATCCTATCCCACCATGCAGGGACACCTCCCACTGTCCCAGGGTGCTCCAGCCTGGCCTTGGGCACTGCCAGGGATCCAGGGGCAGCCACAGCTGTGCCAGGGCCTGCCCACCCTCCCAGGGAACAATTCCTGCCCAAAATCCCATCCATCCCTGCCCTCTGGCACTGTGACCCCATTCCCTGTGTCCTGTCCCTCCATCCCTTGTCCCCAGTCCCTCTCCAGCTCTCCTGGAGCCCCTTCAGGCCCCAAAAGGGGCTCTGAGCTCTCCCTGGATCCTTCCCCTCTCCAGGTGAGCACCCCCAGCTCTCCCAGCCTGGAGCAGCTCCGGGGCTCCTCTGGACCATCCCTCAGTGGGTGCAAGCTCAGGGATGGGGTATCTGGCCAGGCTGGGTGCCTGTGACATTCTTTGGGATGATCACCACACACACAGCTCCAGTGGGATCTCTGCATTCCCATTTCCTCCAGCAAATATCCCGGATTTGGGACAGAGGTTTGATGATGGAGGGAAGGGAGGTTCAAAGAGAGACCTGAGCTGAACCTCAGGACACAAAACACGGCGAGTTCAAACACCACAACACGGGGGGAGCATCCGTGCAGAGCTGCTTCTGTCTCTTTGTTTTTAACTTAAAAACAAAGTGCTGCGAGCGCTCCCGAGATGAGAACCAGGCAGTGAAGAAGCCAATTTAGTTGGGTTTTTGCTGCAACTCTGCTTTCTTGGCAGCTGGCTGAGCATTGAAAGATGAGGTTTTAGGAAATGAGATATAAAAGTAAAAGGGAAAACCCTCTCTGTGCTATTCTGTGGGTTTATAATCCAGATAAAGAATATTCAAAGAGTTGGGACACGGACTTGCTGGTGCTCGGGGCTTCCTCAGGTGGAGCAGCCACGAAGGAAAAGAATCTCAGAGCAACAGCAAGTGGCAAAATTGAGATTTCTCTGAGTGTTTTCCACTGGCAAACACGACGCCTCGTGCTCTGGTGATTGCTTTTCACTGAGTCAGAAGAGAGACGTCTCCATGTCACTGGCACGGGGACAAAGGCCTGGCCTGACAATGGCGCTTTGTGTCCCCTCCTGGCCGCGATTTCAAGCGGGGAGGTTGGGTTTAACGAGCCTTTTGTTCTCTTGGTGTGTTTGGGACACTCGGATGATTCGGTGTTGGCAGGAGTAGTGTCTTTTTTTAGTTGTTTTGACAGGGAGGAGAAGGCGAGAGGCCGTCAATCAGTTTTGAAGACAGATTTCCTGCTCTGTGCTGGGGGCTCGCTGTAGGATGAGTTCCAGAAGGGGAGATTTGTAACAAATCAAACAAATCTGGGTGGAATTCCCCTCTGTGCTCTCAATAGCAATATTCTGGTAAAAAAATGGAGTAAAACCACTCTTTGTGGGAATCCTCCACGTTGATGGTGCGAGCAGCATTCCTTCATTACCATTTCTCAAACAAAAGCAGAAATCCCTTAATTCTCCAATTTTCCATGAAGTTTGCATTTAAACAAGCTCAGAGAAGCCTTTGGATAGAAAGCCTTGGGCTCCTGTAATGTTAGTTCTGGAATTTTTCCACAGCAAAGCACAAAAAGAGGTTTTTGAGGATCTCTATCCCAAAGTTTGCTGCCAGAGGCTCCGAGTGGAGATCAGGGATGCTCAACAACAGCAGCACAGAATCATGGAATTACTCAGGTTGGAAAAACCCTCTGAAACCATCCAGCCCAACCTAATTGTCACATCCACAGCTTCAAAATCCCTCCAGGGATGGGGTCTCACTGCTTCCAGGGCCGGACAACACTTTTGGGGAAGAAATTTTCCCCATATCCACCCTAAAGCTCCCCTGTTTTGAAGCAGCTTCCTGGATGGAGCAGGAGCAGTTAATTGCTGGAAAGCTGCAGTGAAAAAAACCCCAAACAACAACCTCAGAAGCAACAACTGCTTGTTCAGTCGAATAAATTATTGAAGATGTCTCGATGCTGGGGATGATTCTGGGCCTCGTGATTGTCTGCTCAGCAAAGGAATATTCTGGTTTTACCCTTTGGGTGAGAGATGGGGGACAGGAGAAGGGAGAATGGATTCCCTATATCAGAGGGCAGGGATGGATGGGATTTTGGGCAGGAATTGTTCCCTGGGAGGGTCCAGGACAGTGGAAGAGTCAGGATGAGCAGAACCTGGGGAGTCTCAGCAATGATTTTATCGAATGATCAGAGCTTCTTCTGCTGCCGTGGTCCTGAAGTTCTGCCCTGCACGTGTTTTTTTTATGGAATAACAACACTTTAAAATATCTGTGCTCAGCCTTGTAGGGAACCTAACTCCACCAGGAATCTGGGACAGGGGTGGAGGAGGGGACAGATGGGACTGGTGGCAAAAAATTAGGAAAAAAATCAGTGTTGAGGGTCTGTGTGTGCCTGAGTGATCCCAAGTGATTTCTGAGGGTTCTTTCCCTGTGAATGCACCTTCGTGACTTCTGGGGATTTGTCCCCAGCCCCTTTGCAAACCATTACCTGGTGATTAAAAATGGGATTGAATTCGGAGCCTTGGGCTGTGCCTGAGCTGAGACAGGATGCAATGCTGACAACAGCATGGATGGTTTAGGCTTGGCTTAAAGGTGGTAAAGCTCAGCTCTCCAGAAAAAAAAAAAAGGAGCTGGAAGGAAGGTTTGGCCTCCAGGGTGTGAGATTGTGCTCTTAAAACGTGATTAGAAACAGACAATCACCGATAATTGGGGTTGGGAGGGACTTTAAAGGCAGGGAACATTCCACTGGCCCTGGCTGCTCCAAGAGGGGAAGCCCTGGGATCTCTCCAACATTGATCATTGCTGGAGGAGGAGGAGGAGGAGGAGGAGGAAGAGGATGAGGATGAGGATGAGGATGAGGATGAGGATGAGGATGAGGATGAGGAAGACGAGGATGAGAATGATGATGACAATGACGATGACGATGGATGAGGATGGATGGATGGGATGAGATGGAATGAGAATGAGAATGAGAATGAGAATGAGAATGAGAATGAGGATGAGAATGAGGATGAGGTTGAGGATGAGGGTGAGGATGAAGATGAAGACGAGGATGAGGAGAGGATGACGATGAGGATGAGGATGACAATGAGGATGAGGATGACGATGAGGATGAGGATGAAGACGAGGATGAGGATAGGGTGAGGATGAGAAGGATGAGGATGATGATGACAATGACGATGGATGAGGATGAATGATGATGATGATGATGATGATGATGATGATGATGATAATGATGATGATGATGATGATGATGATGACGATGACGATGACGATGATGATGATGATGATGAGGAGGAGGAGGAGGAGGAGGAGGAGGAGAGGAGCCACTGCCCGGAGATTTGAGTTTAGCAGCTCCTGCCCCAGGACAGGACAGGTTGAGCTCCCCTCTCCAATCCTCTGACTAACGGACGGAACGCAGCAGGAGCCGGGGATGCCGGCGGTGCCCAGGGACGCGGGCTCTCTGCTCTCTGCTCTGCCTCGGCATTTCCTCATCTCACACCTTCCCAAAGGTGCTCCAACCCCACTGCTGCGGGAATTGCTGCTCCTCCTCCCTCCAGACACTTCCAGGCCCAGGGACAGCCCGTTCATGGGATCCCGGCCGGCGGAGCAGGGTGTGGGAGGAACGGGAGCCGCGCTGCTCCTCCGCTGCCGGGGGGGAGGCACCGACAGCGGCTTTTTTTATTTGCTGAGCGTTCCTTAAAACAATCCGGCTTTGTCGCCGGAGCCACAACAACAGCGGCTCGGCTCCTTTGGGTGCAGGGGACTTTGAAAGGGCCGCTTCTGCCAGGGCACAGGGCGGCTCCATCTCTGGCTCAGGGGGTAAAACAAGCAAAAAATCGCCTTTCTCCTCAAAAAAAATGCTTTGTGGGGAGGGAGAAGGTGCAACAAGTTGATAAATCATCTAGAAATGCAGGGTTTGGGACACAAACACAGGAACTCTAGAAATGGAGGATTTGGGACACAAACACAGGAATAAACCAGTTTTTTTCTCATTGTGGTGCCAGGCTCTTGTGGAAGAGAATTCAGAGGGGTATTTAATACTGGTTTCTGGGGAGGTGGGAGATGTAGGTTTCACTGTTTTTCTGTGTGGAATGGGGAGCTGGAATGAGATGGTCTTTAAGATCCAAAGCATTCTGCAATTCCATGAGGAGGAAAAGGGAATATTTAGCTCTTCCCTCACTCCATCCCTAACGAAAGCACAGGCACCAGCTCCTTGAGAAAAAAAAAAAAATTAAAAAAAAATCTCATTTGACATTGAAGGTAGTGTTACACATAATCTGGGCAGGCTGCTGCCCTCGCTCTGGTTTCATGTCTGCTTTTTGTCTGCCCTTTCCAGGCAAAAAGGGTCTGCTCCCTCTCCCGCAGTAACCTGGGAAAGGCAGCTCGGCTCTGCTGATCCTCAGTTTTCAGCCGCCTTCCTTTCACCTCCCCTCTCTCAGGCTCAGAGTTGCTCCATCAGCATAAATCTTCAGGCTGACAGCGTCTTAAATGCCTTTTAAATGTCGGCTGGTTCCCCCGGGGCTCTCTGGAGAGCTGGAACGCAGACCCTGTGGTTGGGAGGGTTTGTGTTGGTCTGGGGGGGCTGCTCAGAGACCTCCCCAGGCAGACGAGGCAGATTTTGCAGGGAGAGCTTCCAAATCTGGAATTTCTGGCTGGTTCCAGCCGGTGGCAGGGCGTGACCCTCCGTTGCTGGTCGCTCTGGTGCCAAAATGTCCCCGAAATGTCCCCAAAATGTCCCCGTCACTCGAGGTCACACCTGTTCCACTCACCCATTTCTGCCTCCAAACCCCGATATTTACAGCAGGGGTGGTCTGAGTGTGATTGGTTTTGAAAAGAAGCACTTCAGGGACAGCAGGAAGGGGCATTTCCCTCCTGGCTCTGTGGTTTTTCTCCCTCTCCCTGTGCAGGAAGGACTTTCCTGGCAGGGAATGATTTTGCCACTCTCAGCTGCTCCTTTTTTTTTTTTTTTGTGCCCTCTGAGCTGCTGGATCAGCGTTGCCTTCCCAGGCTCGCTCTGCCTTGGGAGAAATTCTCCTGCTCTCTGTACAATCACAAATGAAGATTTTCCCTCTGTGCAGCTCCCATCCTGTCCAGCTCCAGGCTGGTGCTGCCATCAGGAGCTCCTTCAGCTGCAGTCCCACCCTGAGGGTGAACTGTGACAGGAATTCTGCTGCATTTGGTGATGTTGGGGGTTTATCCTGAGCACAGAATGGTCCCTGTGTTCAGAATGGTCCAGGGCACTGCCAGGGATCCAGGGGCAGCCACAAATTCTCTGAAAAACCCATTCCAGGGTCTGTCCACCCTCCCAGCCATGAAATCCTTCCCAAAATCCCATCTCTGACAGTGGGAAGCCATTCCTCCATCATCCATCCTTTCTGGTTCTCTGCTTTAGTGGATGTAGGAAACTTGGAATTGATTCTTGTTGCTTCTGTCAGAAACACACTGAAAGTTTCATTCTCACTGTTTCTCCTGTTGTCTCCACTTTTTAAACCTTCAGATTTAATTTCTAAAGATTTTTAGGTTTCCATCCTCTCAGAGCCCGTCTGTTGCTGTCCTACAGCATTTCCAGCTGTAAGGATTTGCCCAGTGCTGTTGGACTCTGATCCTTTGTCCCCTTTTCCCTGTTCCAAGCCATCATCTCTGCTTTCCTTCCCTTGAAAAGCTGACCTGCAGAACTGCAAATTCCTTTTGAAAATCTCTTCCTTCCACTTCCAGCACTGACTAACATGGAAACAAACTTTTGGAGAGGAGATCAAACACGGATTCCATGCTTGGCAGCCAACAAGCCGCTTTGCTTTTTTTCCTTTATTATTTTTTTTAAATCATCCTTGCAGGAAGTTTGGTAAAAGAAATATTCCTGTGCCTCGAGGAGGCAGCTCCTGCGCTGAAGTTGGCAGAGAGTAGAGGAGAAGGGGCCTCTATTTGATCAGTTTAGGATCTGATCAGGTGTTTTTGGATCATGGCCACATCAGAGGAGGGAGGAGGGGAAAATCACAAAGGATTTCCTTGGTTCTGTCCTGTAAATGGTGTTGGGCCTCAAGGAAGTGGGAAATCCAAAGTCAAACAATCTTCATTGCCAGTGAGCATCACCATCCTGAAATCCTTTCCCAAAGGAATCTCCAGGTTGAAGATTTATTGAGAGCTCCCCATGGGTGAGGCTGCCTGAGTGTGGGGGTGCATTTGAAGTTAATTTATCATTTATCACAGAACTGGAGAACAGTTTGGGTGGGACAGCCTTCAGTCAGGTGCATGTCCCATGGAACAGGGAGTGGATTTTTCTCAGCCCTGGTTGTTGGACTGGGTTGGGAGGTGAGGGAGCCTTTGGTTGGAAGGGACCTTAAAGATCACAGAATCCCAAAATTCATTGGGTTGGAAAATCCCTCCTGGCATTAGGGCCAAGCTGTCCCCAATCCCACCTTGTCCCCAGCCCAGAGCTCTGAGAGCCATGTCCAGGAATTCCCTGGGCACCCCAAACCCCCCTGGGCACCCCAAATCCCTGGGCACCCCAAACCTCCCTGGGCACTTCCAATCCTGATCACCCTTTCCATGGAGGAATTCCTGCTGATGTCCACCCTGACCCCTTCAGGCCATTCCCTCTCCTCCTGTCCCTGTCCCTGGAGCAGACCCAAACCACCCGGCTGCCCCCTTCAGGGTTGTGCAGAGCCACAAGGTCCCCCCGAGCCTCCTTTGCTCCAGCTGAGCCCCTTTCCAGCTCCCTCAGCCCTCCTGGTCCAGACCTTCCCAGCTCCCTCAGCCCTCCTGGCTCAGTCCAGCTCCCAGCGCCAGATCCCTCGCTCCTCAGCTCGCGATTCGCTCCATTTCCTGCCCTGAACACGCTCCAGCCCCTCCATGTCCTTCTTCAATTACAGAACTGGCCTCCCCAAAGCCCAGCAAAGGGGAATAATCCCCTCCCTGCTCCTGCTGCCACCCCATTCCTGCCACAGCCCAGGAGCCACTGGCCTCTTGGCCACCTGGACATACCTGGCTCCTGTTCAGATGTCCCAGTTGCCACCCCCAGTTTGGATCTCGCTGAGACTGAACATCCAACCTACACAGAATGCTGAGAGCTCTGAGCCCAGCTGGCAGGGATGAGCCATCCCCCATCCTGGGAAATCACAGCTTTGAGAAGGAAAACTGCCTTTTCCCAGGCTCAGCACAACACAGGAATGGGTTTGGAGGGGACAGAGATTTGTTCCAAGCATGTGACTTTGGTTTAGTCTTGGCTTAAATGTGGTAAAGCAAAGCTCTTCAGAAAAACAAAAAAACACATGCTGGAAGGAAAGTTTGGGCTCCAGGGTGTGATACTGTGCTAATTACTGTGTATAATTAGGATTGGTGTTGGTTTTGTTGTGCCTGAAGGTGCTTCGTCACCAGACATGGAGTCCAGCTACGGGGGAGGCCTGCTGGACATGGTGAAGGGAGGAGCAGGGAGGCTCTTCAGCAACCTGAAGGACAACCTGAAGGACACCCTGAAAGACACCTCCTCCAAGGTCATGCAGTCTGTGGCCAGGTACAGCACACCCAAAACAGGAAAATCCACGAGCTGCAAAGTGCTGGTGCTGCTGAACAGCACAGCACAACTGCCAGGGGTGGAGGGAGGAGGGGAAAATCACAAATGATTTCCTTGTTCTGTCTCATAAATGGTGTTTGACCTCAAGGAAGGAGGAAATCTTCATGTTAGTGACCAGCAGCACCCTGAAATGCCAGTGGAAATGGGGCACCTGCTCTCCAATTCCTGCAGAATTCCCTGTGGGATCCTTCTGGTCAATCACCAGCTGAATGTTTTATCACTGGTGCTGCTGGCTCTCCTTGCTGATGTTCCCATCCCTAAATCCACCCTGGAATTTAGGAAAGGCTGAGGTGACTTTGCTGTGGGGACTGTCCTGGCGCTGTCCCCACCTCTGAGGGATGGGGGCTGTGAGAAATGATGAAATTTTAATGCGTCCAACACCCCAGAGGGTTTGAGGGATCTGCAAAGGGCAAACTGCTGGAGAATCCTCCTGGAAACTGGCACCGAAAATTAATGACAAAAGGGAAAAGGGACCTTTCCTGCAGGTTTTGCATCCCGTTAATTGCATGTGGAGAGAGGGAGGCTTGGGCATTGTCTGCATCTTAAGAATTAATTTTAAGAACATTTTTCCTGGTGGGACAAGGAGATTTTTTTTCTGGGAAAACACTCTTAATGTGCTGTGTTTGTAAATATATGCCTAAATTCTGCCTCCTGCTTTGTCTCCTTTCAGTTACACCAAGGGAGAGCTGGATATTTCCTACATTACCTCAAGGATCATAGGTAAGCCCTGTTCTGTGGATAAACACAGACTGTAACACCCCAAAATTCCCAATTCCACGAACAAACACCGATCCTGTCCTCTCCTTTCTTTCCCAGTGATGTCTTTTCCTGCTGAAGGCGTGGAGCTGGGATTTAGGAACCACATTGAGGATGTCAGGACGTTCCTGGACTCCAGGCACCCCGACCACTACACCGTGTTCAACTTGTCACCCAAATATTATCGCAGTGCCAAGTTCCACAACAGGGTGAGTGCTTTTTGGGATCAGCAGGAGAAAGGGGAAAATTCCTTAGAAAAAGGGGCACCAGGTCCTGGTGTATCCAGAATTTAAGGGGATTAAGGAGTTGTAAGTGTTTTTAAGCTGCTGGGGTGGGTTTGGGGTTTTAGCTGGGATCACAGGGATTAAAAAGCTGGAAATTCAGGAATAATGTCCATGTGAGGAGCACGGGAGAGGGGAAGGCAGGAAAATACAAAAAAAAAACAGAGTTAGAGATGTTTCTACAGAGCTTTGGAGCTGCTGCAGAGAAAGGATGAAATGCAAGGCCTTTGGAAGAAATCACCCATAGAAGGAGATGATTTTCCTGCAGTGGTGCTTTAATTGAGCAGAATCATCATTTAATCAGGAATCTGCCCTCAGCAGGCACAGCACAGGATGGAAATGGGGTCTGAGGGGCATTTTGGCTCCTGTGGCTTTAAAATCCCCCGTGCAGTGCCTGCCCCAGTTCCCCTCTCTGAAAGCAGAGCAGTGTCAGGGAGAGCTGCGAGGATCTGCTCCATTCATGGCTTTCAGAGGAAATCTCTACGAGATACTGCTGCTCAAATGCAAGATTAGATTTCATCTTTCTAGAAACTTCCTGTTCTTTCCTTTAAATTTCATCTTTCTGGAAACTTCCTGTTCTTTCCTTTAAATTTCATCTTTCTGGAAACTTCCTGTTCTTTCCCTTTCCCACACAGGATTCATGCTTTTGATGTTGTTTTTAGTTTTTTTTAAATTTCTTTTTAGTGCTTTCAACCCAAAATGCAGCAGCGGTTGCCAGGCTTAACCCTCAGTCAGGGTAAATGAATCTAATTTATACCTAATTTAATTCTAATTTGAGGTGTAGCTGAATTTATTTTAAGTAATTCTGATCACCAGAAACCATCCTTGAAGCAAATTTCTCAGTGGCCATCAGTAACCAGACTTCAAATACGAGTAAATGAACAGGCAAGACTAATTAAGAGATATTAAGTGCTCTGAACCTTCAGTTTTGATTGGTTTTGGTGCATCCCTGATGCTGTTTGTGGGTGGAGAAAGATTTATCTGCTTCTGAAAGCCCAGCAGTAAAGATCTGTCACTGTATGAGCTGGCCATAATTCCCAAATCCCTGGAATTCTGTCCCACCCCACCCAACACCTCAACAGGTGACTTTGAATGTTTCTCTCAAAGCACAGCTCGCTGCTTTGCAACCATTGCCTCCACTCAAACAGGAAGGAAATCAAAATATCTTTTATTAAAATATTGTATTTTCAGGTCATAACCATTGGGCTGGGAAGTCCCAATTCCAAGTATTTTTCATGAGAATGAGTGTGAACAACACAATAAATGAAATAATTGAAAGGTTGAGCTTTATATATCTTGGAAAAAATATGAAAGGGCTCCCAAGGAGGTGAAATCCCAGCGAGAGTTTTCTGCTGGGATGAAGATGAACTGAGCTGGACTGAGATACACCCTGGCTCTTTGACAGGAAAAGCTTTTGAATTCCTGATTTCTTGAAAATTTTGTGCTGGTAGGATCAAAGGAGGTCACTGTACTGCCTGGTGGCACAGGGAGGGGATGAATTCATGTCCTGCTGGGCCGTTTTCCTGCCTGGGCAGGGCTGAATGGGGCACAGAGCCCCCAGTGCCCGGTCTGTGGAGGAGGAGAGGGGACTGGTGGGGTGGGGAACACGGGGAAAGGCTGCTCAGAGGTGCTGTGGCTGCTCCTGGATCCCTGGCAGTGCCCGAGGATGGAGCTGGGAGCAGTTTGGCACAGTGGGAGGTGTCAGGGTGTGACAGAGGTGATCTCCAAGGTCCCTTCCAACCCAACTCCTGGCTGTGCTCTGTTGTCCCCTCCGTGTCCCCAAGAGGAGAGCAGAGCAGAGCTGCCACGTGCCTGAGGAAGTGAGAGCACTTTCAAAGCACAGAACTCAAATATAACATTAAACAAACCCAACTTCAAAGCCCCTCACGGGTCACATTCCTGGCAGTTGCTGCCCTGCTGCTAAAATGAAACAAGCACCATTCCCAGAGCTCGACAATTCCAGTTGCTCGTCCCTAAGGTTTTCAGTGCTGAGTGCTGGTGAGGTTCTATTGGATATAAACACCAAGCACATATTGAATTTCCTAATTGCAAACCATCAGGCAGATGTGTAATTAGAGGCAGTGTAAATATGTCATTATGGGCTGTTGGGAAATGTATATTATTTAGCAGAGAAGTGAGAATGGCTCTTCCAGCTGCTTGACAGGGAGGTCTGCTCAGAAGATTGGCAGTGGAAGGGTCACTGGGTGCAGGAATTCAGGGAAAATCAAGGATGTACAAGAGAAGGAATGAAACAAAGATCTGGAGAGAGGAGAAGGTGGAGAGGGTAAATAGGGAATGGTCATTCCCTACTTTCCAAACTTTGAGCATGGTTGGATTTGTTCAGTGGCTTCTACAACACAACATTTGCTCACCAAGGGCACAGTGGAGAATCAGGATATTGTGGAGACCAGAACTTTCACAGATTTAAAAGCAATCAGAAAAACATCCAATTTGCTGTGACGTTAGAAGCAGACAACAACAAGAAGCAGAGGATGGATGCCCAGCTTAGGCTGGCCCTGCATCCCACAGGAGCCTCTGGAATTCCTGTTGGACACGACACAGCTTGGTGGGCTCTGGGTGCAGCCGTGCAGGTGTCAGAGAGAACCTTAAATCCAGATTTTATCAAACCCACAGCATCTCCTTCCTCTGAGAGGAAGTTCTGGGGATCGTGTGGCTCTTCAGGAACATCTGGGCAAATCATCTCCTTCCTTCCCTGTTCTCATTCAGCAGGAGCCAAATGTCAGCTGAGAGAAAGGGAGAAGCAATTCTTCAGCTGAGGAGAAGCCTCAGGACATTGCTCCTTTAAATTTCTTCTGGCCAGAAATGCTTTTAAAGGGAAAGGTGACAGACTAGCCTTTTCCAGCTGCCCTCACATTAATTTTTGAAAAGTTCCTGTAGAAAAAAAAAAAAAAAAAGATATTTCAATTTTTCAGTTCAAAGCAGCTGAAAGGGAGATGTTTATCCAGGATTGTTTGATGTGCTGCTGGGACTGTGCTGGAGAGCAGGGTGGTGATACACAGAACTGCTGAATAGACACAGACACGTTTAGGATTTGTGGGGTTTCAGCTCTAAGGATCCATTCATTTTTCTGGCTCATCTCTTAACTATACTTAGATAGGATTATATTTTTTTTTGAGCAGAACTTTCCCTTTCATCAGTTTAATATCTGTCACACAAGCCTTGGAAATGCTGTGCCACAGATTCAGAGAATGATTCAGAACAACAGACACTCAGTGCCCTGTGCAAATCAGAGCAGTTTTTAGGGACACGTCGCGCAAAGCCTTTAGAAATCAACGTGAGGCTTCTAAAAAAGCCTCTCCAGATAATCTAATGTGAAATGTAAATTTTTCAAACTGTGCAGGCAGGCACAACCCATCAGCCTGATGTTATTCCATTGAGGAAGGTTTTTTGTCTGCCTCCTCGTAACTCACAGGAGTCCCGGGAGAGGCGGGGTAGGTTTCCAGCACGTCACTCCAGGTTGTAAAATCCGGGTAGGGCTCTTGACAGGGAGGGTTTGTAGGGCAGACCTTCCTCAGTGCTGCCCCAAACTGAGGAGCTGCTCCTGGTGCTGTCCCTGCAGGTGTCTGAGTGCAGCTGGCCCGTCCGGCAGGCACCCAGCCTGCACAACCTCTACGCTGTCTGCAAGAACATGCACAACTGGCTGCAGCAGAACCCCAAAAACGTCTGTGTCATCCACTGCATGGTGAGTGCACCTGGGAGCCACTGGGATGGGATGGGATGGGATCCATGGGATGGGATGGCATGGCATGGGACGGACCCAGGGGAAGGGACATCATCACCCAAAGCTAAGCTGCAACAGCTGGCACCCAATGAGAAGTGGGAATGCAACACAAGAGAGGTCAAAATCATTCTCTAGGAGAGGTGATGAGTAGAAAAAGGTTGGAATTTCACCCAAGAACTGATTGTGAAAGTTGTCAGCCTGCTGTGGCTTGCCCAGGTTGCTCAAGGCCAGGTTGGACAGGGTTGGAGCTCCCTGGGACAGTGAAGGTGTCCCTGCCATGGCAGGGGTGGCACTGGATGGGCTCTGAGGTTCCTCCCAACCCAAACCATTCTGGGATTCTGTGATTTGCATTTTACTCTGAGTGGCCGCAGGAGAACACGCAGCCTTTAGACTGAAGGGTGATGGAAACAGGGCAGCAAACACAGAGTGGGAATTCTGTGGAATTGGAAATGGAGATTGTGGGATTGTCCCATCATCAGGAGCTGCCAGGCCTGGCTGAAGGAGCCCAGCTAAACTGGGAACACCCCAGGGATCATTCAGCACTGGGCAGTGTGAGAGCACTGCGATCCTGATCACTCCTAATCCACTCCATCCACCCTTCCCTAGTGACAGCAGCGCCCCAGAGGAGAGCTCTGTTTGCTCCTGGAGCCTGAATTCGAGCAGGAGGCTGTCAGCTCTGATCAGCAGAACAGGGAGGGATGGAGGAAATGGCTGAGCCCAAATTGCACTGAGCTCCCACACATTTCTGCCTCACACATCCAGCAGCTCTGGGATGGAAATCCCCTTCAAACACAGAGCAAGATGCTCTTGATGCCTCCAGTCCTGGAAATCGAACTCAAAAATCCAATTCCTTCAGTGTCCCTCGAGCAATGGATATCAGGATAATGTGATGAAGGACAGGGAGTCCTTTCCAACACTTTCTAACAAGGCTGCAGAAATCCATTTAGTGTTTATGAACCTGGGAGATCTTGTCACAAACAATTGGCAAGGGATCAGCTTGAAAAAAGCAAAGGGGCTGTTCATGTCAGGCAGGCTCTTGGGGTCTGGAGCAGCTCCAGGGTGGAAAATCCTACAGAAAATTGCTGGAATGCCTAAAATTAACAATTGCTAGGAGTCAGAGGGGTGAGATCCTGAAGAATTGTGGATTTGCCACTCACAAGACTCATCACCTCATTCCAGACACAGGAGAGACCCAGGCCACGGGGAATACATTGGTTCTCTCCTGCTCTTCCTATATTTTCTCAATCTATCAGACTCAGAAAAATTTCCCCCATAATCACCTTAAAAAAACTCATCAGGAGCAATCTGTCAGCTCAGGGCTGTGGAGGTGTTTGGGTGAGGGAGCCTGGGGCTGGATTTCTGGTTTGTTTATCCTTTTCCAGGATAAACGTCTATTTGAGATCTGCCTGCAGCTGTAGGATGGGTGCACTCTGATCCCTGTGGTAACTTCCAGTCCTATGTTTGACAAAATTCTAAAATTACAGCTTGGGAGCAGCCATGAAACATCAACATTTGCAGCCAAAATGTACTTGTGGGCTTTCCAAACGAGTGTGAACCACCCTCAGCTTTGGCTGCTCCCTCAAATCACAAAGCTTTGATCCCATGCTGTTCACTGAAGTCCTGGGTGTTGAACAAATGACACAGAACTGAAAATTTCTCATCATCTTGAGCTCTTAGTCCCAGTCTTTCTGGGACTTTTTGTGATTTCAGGAAGAGCAGAGAGCTGATCCTTTAATATTTTTCTCCCCCTGTCCCCCTTTCCTTGCCAGGATGGCCGTGCAGCCTCAGCAGTTCTGGTCAGTGCCATGTTCTGCTTCTGTCACCTCTTCTCAAATCCCGGCCCTGCTGTGCAGCTGCTGAACACAAAGAGACCTGGGATAGTGCTGTGGCCATCTCACAGGAGGTACAGTATCCTGGACAGCTCTATCCCTGGGCTCAGAGCTGCCCAAATACCTGCCAGGTGTGTTCTGGCCCCGAGGCTGAGGGGTCCAAATCCCACTGTGCTCCTCAGAAATCAGTGGAGAAGGGGGGATCTGGTGCTGGAAGAGCTGGTCCAGATTGGGACTGTGGGATTTCTTTCCTTGGAGATCCTCGATTGGGTATCACCCCCAGCACAAATCCATTTTAGAGACAGAGCTCTCTGAGCAGAGAGCAGGGGATCTGTAGATCCTCCAGCCTGAATTGTTCTGTTATTTTAGAAGTCCCTGCTCATTGCAGGGGCTGCCAAAGGTCCCTTCCAACGCAGCCGTCCCATACTGAATCTGTGGTTACAATGACAAAGGTTTTGTGCCCACTGCAGGAGGGTTGGAGCTCATGGAAACTCCATTCCTGGCTTTGTGAACCAATTTCCTTGGGTTTTGAGGCAGACTGTGAGTGTGAAATGAAACAACGTGAGATTTGAGCCTTGCTTTCTGTGCCTGCAGGTACATAGGGTACATTTGTGACCTAATAGCAGACAAACCCATCATCCCCCACTGCAAACCCCTCACCATCAAGTCGGTCACGCTCAGCCCCGTCCCCTGCTTCAACAAACAACGCAACGGCTGCCGGCCCTTCTGCGACATCCTGAGCGGGGAGACCCGCATCCTCACCACCTCCCAGGAGTACGAGAGGATGAAGTGAGTTCCATTTTCAACTGACTGTGCTGCAGTCCTTGCCAGACTGCTGGATAAATGGGGATTTTCATTGGAAGTTAGTGCTGGAGGTTGGAATAAATGGCCAGAGGGAGTCTGAGGGGGTTAGGAGGTGATAATTGCACAGACAGTGGGATCTGAGGTGAGATAACTGCAGAGATATTGGGATCTGAGGTGGCCAGGATAACTGCACAGACAGTGGGATCTGAGGTGGCATAACTGCAGAGACAGTGGGATCTGAGGTGGCATAACTGCAGAGACATTGGGATCTGAGGTGGCCAGGATAACTGCACAGACAGTGGGATCTGAGGTGGGATAACTGCACAGACAGTGGGATCTGAGGTGGGATAACTGCACAGACAGTGGGATCTGAGGTGGGATAATTGCACAGACATTGGGATCTGGTCAGGAGGTGATAACTACACAGACATTGGGATCTGAGGTGGGATAACTGCACAGACATTGGGATCTGAGGTGGGATAACTGCACAGACATTGGGATCTGAGGGTATCAGGAGATAGGATAACTGCACAGATACTGGGATCTGAGATGAGATAACTGCACAGATATTGGGATCTGAGGTGGGATAACTGCACAGCCATCGGGATCTGTGATGGGATAGAAATCCTACAGATTTAGTTCCCCCTGCAGAATATTTTTGTTTGAACCAAGCAGAGCGCTGAATGCCCTTCTCCTTGCTTGGCCTGAAGGCAGTGAGAGCTTTCATGTGGATGTGTGGTGGAAGGGAGCTCAACCACAGCTTTCCTCCTCTTCCCCTTGCAGGGAATACCGTGTGCAGGAAGGGAAAGTCCTGATCCCCCTGGGAGCCACAGTCCATGGAGATGTCGTAGTGTCTGTCTACCACATGAGATCAACCATCGGGGGACGCCTCCAAGCCAAAGTAGGAGCTTCTTTGGGTTTCTCTTGTGGAGGCAGTGCTGGCTAAACATGGAATCTCCATCATTTCCCTGAGGACATGCTTGAAACCTGAATATTCAAATTGCAGAGTGGCCGTGAATATTTTCATCCTCTCCATTCACTCTTGTTGCCCTTTGCTGTGTAGATGACATTTCCCTAAAGCCTCTGCACCAAGTGAAATGTTTTCTGGTTTTTTGGGTGAACAAACCTGTTGTCCCAGTATATTCTAGTGGGAACTGCTTAATTTCATTGCAAAACTGATGAGTAGATCCCAGAGCTAAAGAGAAGCAGGGAAAGAAGGCGTGTTCCTGAAGGCTTTCCCAAGGCTGCAGCAGCTGGGTTTAAGGCAGATGGAAATATTGGGACTATTTGGGAATATTGAGGAGGAAATACTGCCTGTAGGACAAGCAGAATGCATTAAGTTATGCAGCAGTTCAGATTAGGGTAGACTGAACTAACTCATGTATTTAAGCCCTTGTTCAGTCTGGTGCTCTCTGGTTTTTTCCTTTCAGATGACCAACACACAAATATTCCAAATTCAATTTCATACTGGATTCATAGCCCTGGGAACAACCACTCTCAAATTCACCAAGTGAGTGTTTGAAGCTGAACATTAATCAAACCTGATGCATAAAAGCCTGATGAAGGCTGAGGGAGAACAGTCACAGATGAAATATGAAAAGCCTGAATATGCTGACAGCCTTTTTATAGCTTTCCAGAAATATTCTTCCCTTTTAAACCGGACCACTCTTGTCCCCTTTAGGCCTGAGCTGGATGCCTGTGACTCTCCAGACAAATATCCTCAGCTCTTTCATGTTATACTGGACATAGAAATACAGTCTGCAGACAGGCAAACTGAATTAACTCCCCCATGGGAGAACTTCACCACAAAAGACATCAATCCCTCCATTCTCTTCTCCTCCCACCAGGAGCACCAGGACACTCTTGCTTTGGCAGGTGAGTGCTGCACGGATTTATTCCCTGTGCAGGATTTTATTGTGCTGAGCTGGGCTGGTTTGACTCCACCTCTGTGTGCTCTGTGCTGCAGGTCGAGGTGCCACAGATTCCCCCCAGGATAACATCAGGAACGTTGGGCAGAGCGCGTTCTTCTCCTCCCTCAGCTGGCAAGGTAGGCCAGGCTTGGTCTTCAGAGTCAAATCTGCTTCAAAGAGCACAAAGAGCTCCTTTGGGGTGCAGAGAGAGGCTCAAGGACCCCAACAGACCCCAGAGCTGTGGCTGGGCACACCCCGATGCTGCATTGGGATGGGAATTCATTCCCTACAAAATCCACCTCAAACTGGGCTCTGTGGGACCATTATGGACACAGTTCCAGGGTGAACCTTCACCTGAGGTGTCCTTCATGCCGAAACTTGAAATAAATAAGCTTTGATGATAAAATTTAGGTTCATCTTGGCAAAGGAATCATGGGATCCTTTAGGTTGGAAAAGACCTTTAAGGTCAGCGAGTCCAACCGTTCCCCAGCACTGCCAAGGCCACCACACCCCTGTCCCCAAATGCCACATCCTCCATGGATGGGCACTCCACCACTGCCCTGGACAGCTGTGCCAGGGCTGAAGAACCCTTTTGGGGAAGCAATTTGCCAACTTTTATTTTAAAAAGCAAAATGATTTTAGCAAAATGCTGCTGGGCTATTCTCAGTAGTTTTCTGTTCTGCTTGTAAGCTGATTTTGACGGGACCTTTGTGATGACCAAACTAACAGCTGCCTAATTTTATTTCCAATCATCATTTAGATCAGAAATCTGACAAAAGTAGCTCTCACCCCACCTCAGAGGATCGAGCAGCGTTGGTGCATGAGGAAAGCGAACAGTCAGATGACGAACTCTTGTCCCTTTCCAGTCAGCACAGTAATGCCAGCGGTGACAAGCCCCATGGGACCCCCAAACACAGCAAAAAGCAGCAAGAGCCTCCAGCAGCACCTCCCCCTGAAGACGTGGACCTGCTGGGCCTGGATGGCAGCCCCATGAGCAAGAGCTTTCCCTCGCAGCCCAGCGCTGCCCCCTCTAACTCTGACCTGCTGAATGATTTGTTTGGGGTCGGTGGGCCGAGCTCGCAGAGCCCCGGGGCAGCCGCTGCCGAGGAGGTTTTCCACGGGCCGGGAGCCGGATCCGTGCAGTCGACCCCGCGGCGCTCGGCAGCGTCGGCGTCCCCGTCCCCGTCCCCGAGGGTAGGAGAAGGTAATGGTGGCTTTGGCGAGTTGGAGACTTGGGGCTTGGAGGATCCCACTGGGGATCTGCTCTGGGATGTTGGATTCCTCTTGGATACCCCATTTCATGAGAATTGAGAGCAGCCAGCTCCTCTGCTGCAGAGCTGCTGTGTCCTCCCCACATCCTCCCCAGGCTTTGGTGGCTCCTCACACCGACAGCACTGGACATCCTCAATTTTGCTTTTTTTATATGTCCAATAATGCATATGAGGAGATGATGTGTTTAAAAAGAACCTTCTCAGGTTTTGGGTAGACCCACAGCACTCTGAGTTTAATTTCTCTTTTAACTAAGGGGGTTTGGAGCTGTTAGAGTGATCCTGGATGAGGAAATAGAGAACTTCTGTGTATTCCAAGACCAGGCTGCAGAAGGAGTGTGGGATGAGTATTAGGGAGAGGGATCTTTTGAAGGATAAAGGAAACAGAGGAGAGCAAGTGCAGAGAGAGAGGAGAAGAATCCAAGTTTCAGTGGAAGAAATTGGTCCAAGAGAAATTCCTTTTGCTGGGATTGGTGTAGGCTCGGTCTGAGAGCTCTCACCCAGAGTGGGGAGGTTACCACAAGGCAGAGGTGCAGCAATAGATCAGGAAAAGATTTAGGGATTTATGAGCTTTGCAGAGCCAGGATCATACAGCTAAATCATCCCAACTCATGAAAGCAAGGATAAGAGCTTGGGAAATGAATTAAGAGTAAGAATTAATTGAGTGACTTAAGTAACAAGTAGCATCATTACCACAATGCAGAGCTTCTAAGGGTTGTACCTTTCAGGGTGTGTTTTACCTTCAATTTGGTGATTTCAGAGGAGTTTCTTTTGGCTTGGCTTGTTGGGGTTTTTACATGAAAGAGACAACACTGAACAAATGGATCAAAAATGGAGTTTGAGAAGAAGCAGGTTTTTGTGACAAGGGATGCTCTGTAGGAAAGGTATCAGTTATTTTCTAAAGCTGTTTCTATAACTCCTTTTACCCCTAACATGGATAACTTTTGCCACCTGAAATCATCTGGAGAGGAAGCCGGAATGGCAGGAGGTGCACCAGGGCAGTAACTCCAAACTGCAGACTGTGCTCCACCACCTACTGCCAGCGTGTGCAGGTTCAAACTCCACTGAAGTGCCTGAGTACTTAAATACCCCCTTAGCCTGGCTCTACATCCAGCCTCTCTCTGGAAACCACAGATGGGCTCAGTTTGTTACCCTGACTGAAAATGGGGCTCCTCAGGCTCGGAGGAAATGAAAGATGTCCTCAGTTTGTAGCCACGACCGAGAATGGGGCTCCTCAGGCCTGGGAGGAAATGAGAGATGGGCTCAGTTTGTAGCCACGACCGAGGATGGGGTTCCTCAGGCCTGGAGGAAATGAGAGATGGGCTCAGTTTGTTGCCATGGGGCTCCTCAGGCCCCAGAATTTGGGGTGCTGATGCTCCCCAGTCGCTCCCCCCCAGCCTCACGCTCTATTTGCTCTCTGCAGGTAGCAGATTCCCTGCTCCCTACAGCAGTGCCTTTCCCCTGAAGCGCATTCCTGGTGCAAGTTAACGATTCTGTTTTTTCAAATATGTTTTCACAGCCACTGCCTTTGATCCATTTGGAAGTAGCCCCAAGCAAAGCGGTCCAGACCTGCTGGGCTCCTTCCTCAGCTCCTCGGCTGTCCCTGGGGATCCTTTCCTTCAAGCCACAAGAAGCCCTTCACCAACTGTGCACAGTGATCCCTTTCACATGGGTAAGGAAGGGAGGCCTTTCCAGGGTGTTTAAACAAATGTAAAATGTTGCTTTGAAACAGAAATGGAACCATTAAGGACAAACTGATGCTTCCCATAAAATGACTGGAAACCACAGAAACCCCATGAAACAGGAAAGAGCTTTTGGTCTCCAGGCTTGAATTATATTCGGCATTTGAAGTGTGGTAGGATGAGTTGAGTTTTGCTCAGGTCTTAGACTTAATTAATAGGCTATTTATATCAATCAAAAAAGAGGCCATGAAGGATGTGTGCACACATATTCCTGTGGTTATGAGGTCTCCTTTCGACCAAACTGCCATCAATTGTACAAAACACAGCCTGGCCTAGTAAGAGAAAACACACATCTTTTGGTGATTTTAGTTGAAAAAAAAATCTACTTTTTTTAGATCCAATCTTAACCCTGACCAAATTCACAGCTGAATTTGGCTGAGGAGAAAGAGTTTTCTTCTCTTTGTTTAAAATGGTCCTTGATTTGCTCCTTCTCACCCCATAATTCAATGTGTAACCTTGTCTGAAACACATTCAGTTACAGATTTGTTTGTGCCTGATCATCTAACAGATGTTTCTTGGGAGGGATCTCAAAGATCATCCAATTTTAACCCCGTGCCATGGGCAAGGCCACCTCCCACTCGAGGTTCATGGGCTCTATGGAGGGCACTGGGTTATGCTGGTTTTACTGGTCTGCTTTGAGATATTGACATCAATCATTCTGTTTAGCTTCTAGCACTCCAACGGTTTCCATCCAACCAGATGTGTCCAGTGGTTGGGACTGGCCCAACAAAGCAGGTATGTGACATAAAAATTTGTGGTGGCTAAGAAAAAAAACCTTTAAGGAGCTCTGAGAGGGGTGAGGAAGAGGGAAAATGCTGCCATAAAAATTCAGAATGGCTAACAAAAAAAAAAACCTTTAAGGAGCTCTGAGAGGGGAAAGTGCTGCCAGTGACTGCAGAGAACACGTTCCCTCTAAAGATTCCCAAATTCAAAAAAATCTGGATTTGTTCCTGAAGAGGCCAGAGCAGGACAGATGCTCAGTGAGGGTGTTCAGAGGTTGTTTCATCCCATACAGAGCCATAGAAGGACCTGGGATGTGCTGTGCATTCCCAGGAAACCACTAAATGATTCTTTTGAATCTCAGGAGAGTGTGTATGACCTACCAAAGCTGCTTCCTGAAGGCTTCTAGTTCTTAAAATATATCCACAGATCATCATTGCTGTCAGTGCAGACAGTCTGGGGAACATTCCTGCTGTTCTTCCTAATTGGGAGTGGGTGTGCAACAAGTCTGAGGCTGCTGAGGAACCTGACAATGGTACACTCCATTTTAATAGCAGTTTTCTGATATGTTACTGAGCACTGGGGAAGAGCTGCACTCGTGTCAAACAGGAGGGAAAATTTATTATTTTTTTTTAATGTATGTATTTTTTTCTTTTTAAGGTGGTTTAGGAATGGGAAGTAAGTCTGCTGCCACCAGTCCTACAGGATCCCTCCACAGCACTCCCACTCATCAGGCCAAACCCCAAACACTGGATCCCTTTGCTGATCTGGGAAGTCTTGGAGCGAGTTTAGCAGGTTTGTATCCCTCATTAAAGAAAGAAAACAATCAATTGCCAGCATTCTTTTAGAGAAATAGCCTGGTAGGTGGGGGTTTCTCAACTACCCCCACACCAGTGCTGCTGCCAGGCTTTCCCTTCTGCCTGATTCCCTGTAAAGTCGCACAAATCCCTGCTTTTCCTGATCCCCTGTCACAGAAAACGTGCTGGCAGAGTGCAGAAACCTCAGCATCTCCACTGATTCAAAGCACAACCTCTGATGAGTCTAAACATGCTCTGGCTGAGGATGCTCTGTGTTCAGCTCTGGCTGCAAAAATGCTGTTACAGGCCCAGGAGGAGATCTGGGCTCTGCAAAGCTGCTGAGTTCTTGAGGAATTGTTTCCTGCCAGCCTTAACTCATTTTTCTGTTTTGTGAGGAAACCTGTGGAATTAACCTCCCTCTAAATTGCAGTATTATCTAGAGGCGGGGAATTTGCCCCTGGCTACAAATCTTCACTGCTTAGAAAAGCCTTTCCCCCTTGTTTTATGTCATAAAACGATCAGCAAATGCTCAATTCCAGTGTTTAAAAGGCAGTTCCGAGAAACGATTGAAGCTTTCCTCAACCCCCAGCATTGTCTGACTGTGGTAAATAGATTTTTCGTGCCTTTGTTGCTGCCCTCAGCTCTTTGGGAGTCCTTGCGGTTTGGTGCGATGTTTGTTTCCCCCGTGCGTCAGCAGCAGCATGGGTCTGGAATTAGGTTTCCCAGTTCCCTCTGCTGGATTGCAGGCTGCTCTGCAGGAGCAAAACAAAAAGGCTGCCAAGGCCCGTGTCAGAGGCACCGAGGTCCTTTCAAAACACGCATTCTGTAGGAGAGTGGTGGGGTTTCAAAACAAACGACTTGGCATCCCCCGGATATTTAAGCACAGTTTTGTTGGTCGTGACTAAGTGGAAAGCACTTCATCCAGTTTCCATGACACATTTCCGAGCTGGGAGTGAGCGTGGATGTCAGTCTGAAATAATAAAACATTGACACTGGGTAGCTCCCACAAACACAAGCAGAGCCAGAGGAGCATCCCCTGAAGCAATGAAGTGCTGAACACATCTCTGTGCATGGGATTAAGCAGCGCAGGGTGAGGAGATACAATTTCAACACCACCAGCTTGGTGCTGGCTCTGGTACAGAGGTTCCTGATCCCTGGAAATGCTCAAGGCCAGGCTGGATGGGGCTCTGGGCACGAAGGGAAGGTGTCCTGTTCATGAAACTGGGTGAGCTCTGAGATCCTTCCCAGCTTTCATCATTCTGTGATCCTGCATTGCTGCCATGCACACAGAGCTGGGGTTCCCTGCGAGCTGCATCCAGTGTTCCATGCTCCCCAACCACCTCCAATTCCTCAAATCCTCAGAGTCAGGCGCTGTTCTTTAAACAACTCACAGAGCAAAACTCATGTTGCAAACCTAAGTTTGTGTTAGAGCTGAAAACTCGGGGATTTAGAAAGGGAAGGCAAGTGAACTCCCTGCTGTAATTCCCACACCTCTCGTTTCTCTCTGCTCCCCGCAGGTGGCCCCTCGTTCGCCAGCAAGCCCACCACACCCACGGGCATGGGCGGGGGGTTCCCGCCGTCGCCGCAGAAGCCGCCGCCGGCACCCATGGGTGGCAGCGGGTGGCAGCAGGGCGCGGCTTACGGCTGGCAGGGGGCACCGCCCAAAGCCCAGCCCAGCGCCCCCCACGCCTCCCCCCAGAACAAACCCAACTACAACGTGAGCTTCTCGGCACCGGGGGAGCGCGGCAAAGGACCCGCCAATGTCGGTAAGAGCCTGGCATCTTTGGTTGGTTTCTAAAATCCCTTTTTTTTTCTGTAAGTTAGGGCTAAGCAAATCACTCATGTTGGTTATTTGGTGAGATAACCTGTCCTAGACTCTAAATCGTGCTGTTTGGGAAGTCTTGTATTCCAAATGAGCTTTCAAAATAATCCTGGAAGTGTCCAAGGCCAGGTTGGAAGGGGCTTGGAGCAACCTGGGATAGTGAAAGTGTCCCTGCCCACATCATGGAGTTGGAACTGGATAAACTTTAGGGTCCCTTCCAACCCAAGCCATTCTACGATTCTATAATAATAATAACAATAATAATAACAACAAAACAACAATAACAATAATAATATTTTAAAGTAACATTACATGACATCTTTTATGACAGCCTGCAACGAGGGATTGTTAATGTGATTGAGTTTAGATAGTAAATCAGCACTAAATACACCCATAGTGTGTTAATAACTTCGAATTTTCTTGGTTTTCAAGATTCCAAGCCCAAAGTGTCTGCAGATTTCGAAGATCTATTATCTGGTCAAGGGTTTAATGCTCACAAGGACAAGAAGGGCCCCAAAACAATAGCTGAGATGAGAAAAGAAGAAATGGCAAAGGAGATGGACCCTGAAAAACTAAAAGTAAGCAAAGTTTTTGGTGATGTTCTGAGTCATTCAACGTCCTCAATAGATTTAAAACTCCAAGGTTACATTTCTGTCCTCAACCAGACCATGTCAACAGTGGCTTGCTCAGTGTCACTGTGTGGGCTGCAGCTCTGCCACATCAGCCCAGCCCTGATTAGCAGGCGCAGCTAATTGAACTAATCCTGTGCCTCATGAATCCTGCCCGCTTTGGGATCCTCTCATCTCCCCTCAATAACTGGCCAAAGTGCAGATCTCTGATGAAAGGGAAAGGAATTTAGTCTGTCCTGCTCTGTATCTGAAATATGAAACCACAAATTGGAATTACAGGAGGAGAGAGAACTCAGACGAAAAGCCGCAGCAAAAGCCAAAGTTCCAGAAAATAGAATGAGCCTCTTAAAATTTCCTTCTTTTTTAACCTTGTGGAAAGGTTTGAATCTTTGGGAAGGGTGCACCACCAATCAGGCTCAACACAAACATCAGCCACAACAGCTGGACAGACATCAGGCCATGGAGTGGGCAGGAGTTTTCCCAGTTCCCATTTTTATCCCTGCAAAAGCTGTCAAGTCACTGAAGCTCCCAGCTGATTTCACCTTCCCAATGTAATTCCCTTTGCTCTGCTGCATTTTTATTTCATTGGGGCAGCTCAGCCTTGACCTGTGAAATCTATTTATTCTTTGGTTTTCACATTTACATTTTACCTAGAGCTGAGCTTAGTTTAGGTGTGCAGTTAATCTTGCTAAAGAACCACACAGCTAAACAGTTTATTTCTCTTTTGACTATTCCATCAAATGTTACTAAGTCAGTTTTTTAGCAAGGATATTGTGTCTTACTTTCAAGCAGTGATATAAAAATTAATGGCAATTTGACAAAGGTTTTTTCAAGCATGGAAAGAAATTTAAGATGCTCCTTGGGGTCATGGCTATTCAAATGAAGAAACCTTGTCCTGGTGGAATATTTAAGGTGAGGCATAAATTGAGCCTCGCCCTGTTCCTTTTGGCAGGTGCTGGAATGGATTGAAGGGAAGGAGAGGAATATCAGAGCGCTGCTGTCCACCATGCACACGGTGCTGTGGGCAGGGGAGACCAAGTGGAAGCCTGTGAGTATGGCAGACCTGGTGACCCCAGAGCAGGTGAAGAAGGTGTACAGGCGGGCTGTGCTCGTCGTTCACCCTGACAAGGTAAGGCTGGGCTGTTTCTGCTCAGAGGAAACAGTATTGATTATGGATGGGAACGCTGAATTCATTGGTACAAACAGCTCTGTAGAGTGGGAACTCAAGATTTTTGCTGGTTTCTGAGAGCTGAGCACTCTAAACTCATCCCTGGAAGGGTTCAAGGCCAGGTTGGAGCGATCTGAGATAGTGGAAGGGGTTCTTGCCCATGGAACGAGATATCTTTAAGGTCCCTCCCAACCCAAACCAGTCAGGGGTTCTGCAACCACTCCCAGCCCCAAAGCTGTGCTCAGAACCTGCTGTTCCAAGCAGATTTTGTCACCCTCACTCTGACTCAGCCACTGTGCTGGTGGGCAGCAGCCCCAGCATCCTTCCTGCTGAAGGAGATTGAAATGCAGCTCCTCCCGTGGAACAATCAGGTTGTTTGATAGCCCAGCTTGTGGCTCATGGTCTGGCTGCCCAGAGAGCAACAATTCCATCTGGGACACCCCATGGGGAGGAGGAGCCTTCCACTCAGAAGGGAATGGAGGCCCTGAGTCTCCAGGTTGGGAGGATGTGGGTGCCCAAGGTTTGCAGGAATACTGATTTTATGCAGGAATTGTGTCAGGTGGCTGGCTGCTCTTCCCCTCAGTGCAGGGAAAATTCCTCCCTAAGGCCAAGGTTACATTTATTATTTACAAGATTACATTTGTTATGCCCATGAGACAGTGTTTTATCCTGCTCTGGGGATTGGCAGCTCTGAGGAGCAGCAAAGCCAAGAAATTCTTAAGGAAAGCAGCTCTTCAGAATAGCTTATTTTTGTCAAGGAATAAGTGAAAATTCATGGAATTGCTTGGGAATCTGCTCACGTGCCTGCTGTGTGTGGTTGGATTGGAGAGCTCTGATATCCCTCTTTTCTCTCTGTTTTTATTCCAGGCTACTGGGCAGCCATATGAACAATATGCAAAGATGATATTTATGGAGTTAAACGATGCCTGGTCAGAATTTGAAAACCAAGGACAAAAACCCTTGTATTAGGTACTTTCTCAGTCTCCACTACAGACCCGTGCTAGTGCTTATATAGTCTCTTGTCACAAATGTCACAGATCAACCAAACTCTGGCTGGAAATTCAGAAGTTTCAGACCACTAAGAGCCTAATACTTATCACGAAGAACAAGAGAAAGGTGTCCCAACACTTGTCTCCAGAATCCTGAGCTCAGAGGAACTCTGGCCACCTGGCTCGCCCTACCAGAGCCACGGGGTTACAGTTTCTGGTAACTTTTCTATTTCATTTTGGATTCCAGTGGGATGAAAGAGAACACATACCTGGGAAAAGGTGGAATCGGTCTGTCTCCAACAGTGTAGCTGATGAATTTCCTACCTTTTTTTTTTTGTGTGAGATGTGATGTGGCAACACTTCAGTTGAGTTCAACAGCTGGTGGTGAGGCCCAAACTTCGATGTACCTTTTTTTTTCCTGGGTTTGGATCCAATAATCCAATGGAAGTGCTCAGCTGTGGTTTAGGCACACTCCTGACAGTCACCATTTGCTGCTTAATTGCTCATGTAGTGTAGTCTGCCTGGATAGAGCCAAAGCTGAATCCCGGGCTAGGTCAGTGTGGCAGCCACCCGCTGCTTTCGCATTAATCCTGTGCTTCCCCTCCCAGTCCCGCAGTGAAATGTGCAGGCAAAATTCCTCAGCGAGAGCTTTGGAAAGCAAGCAACAAGTCCCTGATCAAACAGCAGCTTGTTGGTCTGTCAAACAGCAGTTTTGGGGGGAAGGGTGGGTGAGTCCAAGCCTGTCGAAGTGAGGAATGAGCGTGTGCTGCATTTCCCACGGCGTTCTCATCAGAAGCTCGAAGCCATCAAAGTAACACCAACTTCAAACTCTGCTGCAGAGTTTTAGAAACTTCCCAGTCTCTAGGTAACACTTCCCCTCCCGAGGATTCAGAACTTTTTCCAGCCCACTTGTATCACCTTTATGCCTTTATCAGCTCCGGAGCACTTGGCCAAGGCTCTTGGCAGGCTGAAACCTGTTGCAGCTTCATTTTTCAGATCATGGTGTACAAGCTGTCACGTAGACAACCATCAGACCAGGTCTGATTTTTGAGGTCAATACAGTGCAAATTGAATTACTTTACAAGTTTATATTGGACCAAAGCAATAACATCACAAGGAAATCTCTCTGCTGCTAAAGCAGCTTTCCTAGCTCAAAAGCGATTTCAAATTCAAACTTCACCCCGAATTCTGGCATTCTTTTGTCGAGTAACTAAAGCTGGCAGTTTCTTTACCAACACGTATCTGTATTTGAGGGATGCTCAGAAGATGGGCAGGAAATAATTTGTATTTTCCGCCTCAGGAACAGGTTGCCATCTGATGTGAGTCTTTAAGGCTGGTGGTTTTCCAAGACAATCCACTACTTGTTGCACTTACATTTCCAAGTGGCAAAGCTATTACTGCAGAGACAGTGTGTCAAAGTACATGGCTTTCTGTATAAAACCCATCCTTTTGTTGTATTGGTCCATTATTTACTGCCATTAACTGAAAATGTGAAACCAACACCTAGGTCTCCTTTTATATAAATGACCTTAAGATAATAGTAACAAACTGGATGTTATTTATTAATGTTTTGATCCAGTATGTGCTTGTCTTATTTAAAGAGATAACTGGAATGTGAATCATGTTCCTGTGATTTGTTGGTTTATTGTTTCTCATTCACATTTGTAGATATTGTGACCTATGCCTATATAATAAAAAAGGATCTCATTACTATAACGTACTTTTTTTTAATGATGAAAAACCTCATTAGCTTTGTATCGAGTTTGTCATGGCACATAACTCCGGATACTCATCCATTCACAAAATTCAAATCCATCATTAAACTTTACCAAAAAAAAACCAACCCAACCCTGCCCCACTTAAGCTTTGATTACTTCCATCCCTAATGTTTTTATGGATGCATGAAAGTATTAGGATGTATGTATATCCAAATAGTTAACTAAAAAAAAAAACAAAACCCATTCTCGTCATATCTGGTAGTGACAGAGGTTATCAATGTTCAGGTTTACTGTTTGACTAAATTATTGTAATTTTTGTAAATACGGTATATACTCGATGAAATTGTGACTGGTCTAAAACATTTGTATATACATTAAAAAGCTCAAATTAACATATCCAGCTATGTTTTGTGCTTGTGACCCCATGGTTATTATCCACAGGTCGGCATTTCAGGTGCTTTTCCCAAATTAATTGGAAACAACTTGGCATTGCTGTTCTAAGGCTACAGCGCTTCCGAGACCCTCAGCCAAACAAGTAGCAAAACTAAAATTTTCACTTGAAAATTTTGCTTGAGCCTGTTTTAATGGGTTTTCTTGGCTCAAAGTTATTTAAAATTAATAATGAAAAATGCGGGAAAATGCAGATCAGGAAAGATATAAAATGATAAGAGCTGAGGAGGGAGGTATCTGAAGAAAAGCTCCCTGGGGAGGGCAATAAGGTTGTGCAAGATCTCCCTCCAAAAGGTTTTTCTTGGGACAAAAATGCTGTTCTTGAGGCAAAAAGGCCATTCCTGAGGCAAAAAGGCAGTTCTTGGGTAAAGGAGGCAGTTCATTGGTCTTGAACGTTGTTCTTGGGGCAGAAAAGCTGTTCTTGGGGCAAAACTGGGATCTCAAAAATCCAAAGCTTGAAAATCTCTTCTTTAAAAGAAGATATGCTTTTCTCAGTGTGGATTAGCAGAAGGGTGGATAATGTAGGCCCTGAGGTGGCCCTGCATGAGGCCCACGGGCACCCGGGCCCATTTTTTGGGTGTGAAAACTGAGGTTTTCAGGAGAACCCGCAAAACCGCAGCGCCTGAGGGACGGAGGCTCTTTAAAGCGGTGTTTAGGGATTCGAACGGCGGCTGTGCACAAATATACATTTACTGCGCACAGTACACATTTACTGCCCACATACATACATTTTTGACACGGATACAGCACATAAAACAAACCCGATAGTTTGTGAGGGCTCCGTGCATTAAACCCGGCCCGGGGGCCGTCCCCTCACGAAGCCCCGCCCCGTGTCGCGAGCGCGGGCGTGGCGGGAAAAGGCGTGCCCGCTCATGCTGCCGCGATATCGTACCTCGTTTTTTAAAGGCTCGGGTGCACGTGACGCAGGAAAGGGCGGGGACCAGAGGGGCGGGTAAATCGCAGCGTGAGGCGTTTTAGTGGCTGCCAACGGATCAGTTCGCCAGTCTGGGTGACCATGGCGGGGACTGTGGCAAATAAGTGGGTATCGGGGGGCTCCGCGTGAGTCGTCGACGGGACAGGCTGCCCGGCGGCAGCGCACCTCGGCGCGGGGGGCTGGCCTGCCCCCGCGGAATGCGGCGGGGGGAGGATATGCCCGGCAGCGGGTGTGTTGCTTGGTCAGAGCGTGGGTGCCGTGCCCGCGCTTGCCGTCGCGCGGGATGTCTGTGCGCCCCGCGACGGCAGTTTCGCCGGTGTCCGCCGGGAAGCTCGATCTGCCGTCGTGTAGTCGGTTTCGGCGTGTCCGGGCGAGGCATGCACGGCAGCGCGCCTCGAGGCGTTTGTCCGCGTGTCCTCTCTGTGGACGGGAGTGCCCGCTGTAGGCGTTCCCGATATGGTGCGCAGCCGTGGGACTGTTGAGAATGCCCCCATTCTGATTGGCGATATCCTTGTGTGTGTCTTCCGCGCATGACGGCGATGTGTTGCCCGGGCGTCGCCTCCGGTGAAGCTGCGCGATGCTCACTCGAGGCGGTTCCCTGGGCCGCTGCTGAGGGCGTGTCTTCCCGGTTCTCGCCCGAAGCCGATCGCCGCAGTGAGGCGTTCCGCGGTGTCTCGCCCGCCTGTGGATGGCGGTCTCACGGTTCCCGCGAAGCTGCACGAGCGCATTAAATGCCCGTGAGGGCGGTCCCGGGTGCCCCCGAAGTCTATGCTGCACCGTGCGGCCTCCCAGGGCTGGTCTCGCTGTGCGCGCTCGGTGTATAGACCTTGATATGAGTATGTTACGGGAGTGATGTGCCAACCTGAGGCGGTTCCCTGGCTGCCACTCGGCACTGGGAATCCCTCGCTCAGGCGGTTCCGGGTCGTCCCCGAGGCTCGGGGATGTCCGCCTCCGATGGGCCTTATTCCTCCTCCGGTGCCGGAGGGATGCCCTCGAGGGCGGTTCCCGGTGCCGGGAGGGATGCCGGGAGGCTGTTCCCTGCTCGCTAGGCGGTTCCCGGTGCCCCGGAGGGATGCCCGCTGAGGTGGTTCCCGATGCCCGCTGAGGCGGTTCCCGGTGTCCCGGAGGGATGCCCGGCTCGAGGCGGTTCCCGGTGCCCGCTGAGGCGGTTCCCGGTTCCCCCGGAGCGATGCCCCTGAGGCCGTTCCCGGTGCCCGCCTCACCGCCCGCCCTGTGCCGTTGCAGCTCTCGTGGCCCTGTCGTTCAGCGGAGCCATCGGGCTGACGTTCCTCATGCTGGGCTGCGCCCTGGAGTACTACGGGTGAGCGGGCCGGCGCCCTCGCAAAGCTTCTCCTGTTTAAAATCCATTAATTAAGGTGTTTCTCTCATTTAATTGAGCTGCTTGGCTCCTCCGGCAAACCTCCGCTTCCAGGCTCTTGGCGCGTGGCAGTTTGTTGTGATTAAACATCACTTCCTTAGCCGATATTTGCATTTCCATTTAAAAAATAAAGACTGCAGACAGCTCTGTGCTGCCTCAGGAAAAGCAGTGCCACCTTGCTGAACAGGCGTTTTTAATCGCACACAAATATTTTCCTTAATTTCCTGTTTCTTTGAGCAATCCTCCTCCCACAAGGTTCCATTTGGGATGTCCCCACCCATGGCAGGGGCTGGAACTGGATGAACTTTGGGTTTCCTTCCAGCCCAAACTGTTCTGTCATTCCATGATTCCGTGTCTGGAACACTTTAAAAATTCCAAGGAGGCTCTTGAGAGCTCTGACACAGAGATGAGAGTGCAAGGGTGTGTCTTGCTGGCTGCTTTATCCCTCTAATTTGGAAAAGCCGCTCCTGTCTTGCTCCAGTGCATTTTCCTGCTCCCTCTGTGGTGAGAACTGAATCAGCAAAACGATGTAAGAGTCAAATAAATTAACACTTGCTCGTGTGAGAGATTGGAACCTGCTCCATCAGTAGGGGGAAAACAAGGTGGAGTTGCTCCATGTTGTGTGATGCCTTGTGGTTAATCCATTTCCAAGCCATAAAGTCAGATCATAAGTTTTGCAATAACTTTCTGACTGAAATATCTCCTTTAACTGCTTACACATTTCTTGTTTCCTCCTCCCCAGAGTGTACTGGCCTCTGTTTGTGCTGATATTTTACTTCATCTGCCCCATTCCCCACTTCATCGCCAGGAGGGTGGGTGATGACACGGATGCAGCCAGCAGTGCCTGCAGGGAGCTGGCTTATTTCTTCACCACGGGAATTGTGGTCTCTGCCTTTGGATTTCCCATCATCCTTGCACGGGTGGAAGCAGTAAGTCTTTCCTCATTTTCATTCTCAGACACCACTTGCTGGATGTAATCTCTAAGTGCGCTGTAAATCCTGCTTTAATTTCATTATTGTGCTGTGAGAATCCACTGAAATTTCCTTATTTGACCTGAACAAAGGACTCATATGACTGAAAAGTTTTTAGCTGTTTTTTTTTTTTCCTTCCCCAGCCTTGTTTTGTCCAACACAAGATAATATCTCCTCTTCCACCTCATGCCTCTCTGTCTCATGACCTTTTGCACCACTTCTTGCTGTAGCTTCCTGTTTTTTTTTTATCTTGGTATATCTGCTTTCTCCACTTAGGATGCTGCAAACTCTGCCTTTCAAAGCATTTCCAAAGCTTTGTGCCCTCAAAGCCTGAGGAAACTGCCTGAGTTCTTTTCTCTTTGCCTTCTGAGCTGCTCTCCAGTGGGGAGATTTTGGTCACATTTGTCCTATGTCCCACCCACCCAGTGACATTTTCACGTGTCCTGTTGATTCTCCCCTTCACTTTCAATCCTTTAAAATTCACGTACTTGCCCTGAATTAATTATAAAACCCAAATTCTTTGATATTTTTATTTTGGGAGTTGTTGCCCTGGCAGCAGCAGAATGACCACGAGAGGGAACTCTCACTCATAGCTGTATTTTAAGAGTAAACGTTGTTTATCTGAGCAAATTTAGTTGTGCAGCTCATTTAAAAAAAAAACTTTATTTTAAAATCCACATTTTCCACGCTTGTTACTTATTTAAAAGGAGACCTTTATATTTTGTTGCATGGCAATGAAAGAAGAGCCCTGATTTCACCAGATTTCTCTCTGATTTAGGTGTGGTTTAATGATTTGTAAGGCAAATCAAGATTTTCCTCTAAATCCCACCAGTAGCTTGGCTGAAATGTTTTATTAGCAACACGAGTGGCTGCTAACTGAATAATTAGTCACACAGAATGAATTTTTGATTGTTTGCCTTTTCTGCTTTGAACATCTTTCTGTAGTATTTTGTTTTTTTCTGTAATATTTTGCTTTTTTTCTGTAGCATTTTGTTTTTTTTCTGTAGATTTTTGTTTTTTTTTCGTGTAGCATTTTGGTTTTTCTGTCTTTTGTTATTTTCTTAGTATTTTGTTTTTTTTTATGTGTTTTGGTTTTTTCTTGTAGTATTTATTTCTGTATATTTTGGTGGTTTTTTAGTGTTATTAGTCCAATTCAATGCCCTAGAAATAACTTCCTTGAGCATCTATTAGCCAGACCTTGCTTTGATTATTCCATTTCTTGCATTTCAGATCAAATGGGGAGCCTGTGGCCTGGTGCTGGCTGGCAATGCAGTCATTTTCCTGACCATTTTAGGCTTTTTCCTTGTGTTTGGCAGAGGAGATGACTTTAGCTGGGAGCAGTGGTAGAGCTGCCTGTGGTGCTGGTGATTTGGGATTTTTTCCTGCCCCTGTTTGGGGTGGATGTATAGATGCTATAATGTGTGTGGTGCCTATCCATTATTATCATTCATAACTTGCTTGTTTGAAATGCACTTCAGCCAAAGGGACAGTGCTGACAGTTGGCTTCAAGCAGTCACTAAAATCTGTAATTATGGTGGATTTATCCTTGAAGAAGTTTACAAAACAGAAGTTTTACCCATTTTTTTCACTGTATTTGCGTTAATTTTTGGTTTAATTGTGGTGTCATTGATCCATGTGGTATTGGCCACTACTCCTGTTGGGTTTTTAACCATATAATCAAAGAAAATATCAAAATTATCCTAATTGGAACTGTTCAACTGATCAATCTTTATGCCTTAATTAGGGATGAGTTACTATTTCCTTTATATCTCATTAATTGTAATTTGAGTGGTTTTTCTTGATGACATAAAGCCAAACATAACTTATGTCAACTCTTACTCCTTAATGAAAGCAAAAGAAAATAACCCTGGTTGAAAAAAAAAATCCTGCCACTGATGTTTATTTAAAGAGAATTTTTTCCCCACAAAGATTCTTTGTATCCCTTTCAGCTTAACAATTGTGGATATATTTGGGCAAAAATATATTTTAATGCATCTCCAAGCTGACATGACTTCTATGAAGGTTCACAAAAGGAGAAATTACCCCCAGGATGCTTAAAATCACAATTTAATGCTCAATTCTGTATTTTTATGGATGTGAATTGTAAAAAATTTCAGTGTTCTGGGTAGGATTTCTTATCTCTTCTTTGCTTTTCAAACACATTTATTCAACTCCTATTTTTTGTCTGTAAGAAGAATATTACATTAAAACACTATGTATTAAAATAGCATTATCCTGGAAAACATTCACATAATCACACTTAGAAAAATCAATTTTATTACTTTGGTTTTGTAAAGAATAGAATGAAAGTTCAGTAATTAATGATGTGAATACTCTGAAATGGGGACAGAAATCATTCTTTGGGCCAAGTTATGGAATGTGGCTCGAGTAGGAAGAGCAGATCAGGTTTGAAGAATGTGAATTCCATGTTTTCAGTGGAATTTTTGTGAGGGAACAGTTCAGTGCTGGGTGTTTTATCCTGCAGAGTGTCCAGATTTGCCAAAAGAGGTTTTGTCTCCTGCTAAAGGAGGAATTAACACTGAAGGACAGTTTTTTTCTGGATGTTAATGCTCCATCCAATTTATGGCAGGATAAACTTGTAAAGATCCTGGGAATAAACAACTTATCCTAGCAGCTCCTTCCTGCTTTGAGATGAAATTTGTTGGATCCTGCTCCTGGGGAAATGATTTGTTTTATTGATAAACCAAGTTTTTCAGAGGAAACCTCATTTCCACGTTTAAATCCTGCTTTGACTTTTAAAGAAATTGCCTTTTTTTCCTCACACAGTGGCATTTTTCACTCAACTAATGAAGTAAAAAAATAAAACCAACCCCAGGCAGTGCCTGATAACAAATTCCTAATGCCATCATTAACAATTTTTATAACTCCTGTTGCACTCACAGGATTCACTCCATTTATGTACCAAAGGCTGCAACAGAAATCTGCAAAACTTCTCAATTTCTTGGGAGGAAAAGCAGCTGAGATTGAATTTTTCCTTGGAATTCCTCCTCCTCTGTTGCAGTGTGTGAGTTTTTTGTTTGCTGGTGGCACAGAGGGACAGGGCCAATGTCCAGGGACAATCTCAAGTGCCCAGGAGGAGCAGAAAGTGCTGGTTTTAAATTGCTTTTTGCCAAATTCTTCCATTGTACTGTATCCCCTTTGGGCTGTGGTTGGTGGGGACCTCGTGGGTGTTGAGTGGAGAAGGTCAATGCTTTTTTTTTTATTATTATTATTATTATTCTTTAAAAGCAGCTACGTGCACTAATCCCTAATGTGAACTTTGTGCAGTTTTCACATGGACTTTACATTTAATGTTTAAAATCGTGTTTAACAGTGTTGAAATCATGGAGATCTCCCTTGACCTCTGTAAAAGGAAATTTGCTTCGTTATCAAATATGGTAAAAATAATATTTTGGTGGGTTTTTCTCCAGAGCTTCCCTCCCATAAAGCTCTGATGGGCTGGACTGGGAATTCTGTCCCATCCCTCCAGTTCCCTGTGGTTTCTCTGGAATGGTTTTCCTTTGTGGAAGTGAATACTGTGTATCCAAAGTGCCTTAATTTCCACACCAGGCTGATTTTTGTGAATGCACCTCCATGGCAATGTCACTGTGTTCCATCAGCAGCTGAAAATCCATGGCTGCATTTCCCAAAGCTTCCCTGTCAACTCATCCCATTTCCTGGATTTGGGAATTCAGAGCAGCTTTTGTAACTTTTGTAAACTCTGTTTTTATCTTCTGTGATTGCCATATCCTTGAGATCATGAAGTATTAAAACATATATAAGAGAGGCATATTTGTGAATTTAACTAAATCTGGATAGTGCATTATTCGGGACACTTCTTCATTTTCCGGCCGTTTTGGCTCCTGTGCCAGCTCTGTGTTGTGAGATCACATCGAGAACCCACACGGGCAGTTCTCAAGTCTCTGCTGCTCTGAAATAGATTCCACCACCACCCCCGTCGGGAAAAAGTCGTGGTGTTTATTTTCAAATCTCTGAGATGGAGCTGAGTGGTGCTGTCATCCTGGGGATAACAGACCAAACAATGCTTTGGGATCAAAAATCTTATTTTTTTCACCATTATGACATCAGCAAAGAGTGGCTTTACACAGCCAGCAGTGTTTGGGTTGTTCCAGGCGGGTTTGCCCCAAATCTGATTTAAAATGATGCCACAGCAGAAGAAAAAAGAAGGAAAATCAATTTAAAAATCAATTAAAATCAATTTTAAAATCAATTTTAAAATCAATTATAAAATCAAAATCATCAGACACCTCTCTGTTGTAGAGGTGTCTGATGGCTCTAAGTTTTCGTCATCCTTCCACTATCCTCTTTATTTTCCTTTCATTCTTCCCATTATCCTCTTTATTTTCCAGCTGCTAATTCTGGTAAAACAAAATATTTGTTTTTTTTTTTTTTTTTTAATAAAGGTTTTTTGGTGGATTTGAGAGCTCTAGGTGGTTTCATTTCCTCACCTGACACACATTTTGCTGTGTAAATATTTTAATTCTGTAGAGTGAAAGCAGAGCTGGACCATGGAAACCTCCTGGAGGAGCAGAAAAGCAAAATTTATCTTATTTTTTAGAGTCCTGGAATGGATTAACTTGGGAAGGAGCTTAGAGCTCATCCCATTCCCATATCAGGGACACTTTGCCCTATCCCAGGTGCCCCATTCTGGCCTGGGCACTGCCAGGGCTGCACTTTGGTGTCCATGTCACAATTTCCTTTTCCTGCAGCTCCTCCTCTCCCCATTCCCACTCACGGGGCTCCATCACCACAATCCAACCATATCCAACCCATCCCTGTTTACCAGAGAGAGGAAACACAGGGAAAAGGGAATAATTTATTACATTTATACATTTATTACAAAGTCCTCCTGTGCCAGTGCTATGGGGGCAATGCTGGTCCTGGAGGAGCAGAAAAGGAAAATTTATCTTATTTTTTAGAGTCCTGGAATGGATTGGCTTGGAAAGGAGCTTAAAGCCCATCCCATTCCCATAGCAGGGACACTTTTCCCTGTCCAAGGGTGTTCCAAATGCCCATCCTGGCCTTGAACACTTTGGATGTCCTCACACCACAATTTCATTTTCCTGCAGCTCCTCCTCTCCCCATTCCCACTTCATCACTGCAATCCAGCCACATCCAACCCATCCTCGTTTACCAGAGGGGATAAAACATGGAGAAAAGGGAATCATTTATTACAAAACATCTTTGTCATGTTAAATATGGGAGGGAAGCACAGAGGTGAGCGGAGCAGGTTGGGTTTCTGCACCTCCAGCACAGGCTCTGATGTAAACGTTGCTATGGTAACAGCAGTTTTATTTAAAAGCCCATTAAATAGACATATCAAACCCATCCCTGTCAGGATGGAAGTTCAACTGCACAGCCTGCTGCTTCAAGGACCACTTTTTTCCCCCAAATTTGTGGTTTTTGCAGTGAT
Source organism: Malurus cyaneus samueli (assembly GCA_009741485.1). NCBI lineage: Eukaryota > Metazoa > Chordata > Aves > Passeriformes > Maluridae > Malurus > Malurus cyaneus. The sequence continues at coordinate 29,343,959 of CM019221.1, forward strand.
TTCCCCCTTGGAGGCACTCAGGATCATCTTTTTGCCAAAGACACCGGGGCCTTGGGAAATAAACTGTGCTAATGGTGACAGCACTAATTACCTGGGACCTCTGCTGCAGCCGTGGGAAGGCTCTAAAAGGGATGGAAATTCCTTCTGGGGGATTTGCTGAAGATCATTCCCCTCTGCCTCCCTTGAAAGTGCTTCCTACAGAGCTGAACCATTAACATTAAAAAAAAAAAGTTATGGAATATTATCTATTCATCATATTGCACTGACTGAGCTGAACTGAAGTCAGGAGGGTTTCATGGCTGCTCCGTGGGCAGGCATTTTCCTGGCACAGTTGTGGTGCTCCTCTGGATGCACCTGGCGTGTCCAAGGCCAGGGCTGGACATGGGACAGTGGAGGTGTCCCTGCATAGCAGGGTGGGATAGGATGGATTTAAAGTCCTTCCCAACCCAAACCAGCCTGGCATTCTCTGATCCTTCTTCAATAATCCATGCGGATGTGAAACTGGGCAGGACATTATTGCCTGGGAAGCTGAGCAGGGGATTGGGAATTTTTATTTAAGTAAGAGGTCAGGGTACTATCTTCTTCTTTCTCTTCTCCCTTCTCTCCTTTCTCCTTCTCCTTCTCCTTCTCCTTCTTCTTCTTTCTCCTCCTCCCTTCCTCCTTCCTCCTTCTTCTTCTCTCTCCTTCTCCTTCTCCTTCTCCTTCTCCTTCTCCTTCTTCCTTCTCCTCTCTCTCCTCTCTTCTCCTTCTCCTTCTCCCTTCTCCTTCTCCTTCTCCTTCTCGTTATTGTTACTATTATTATTATAGTAAAT
>CM019221.1:29344795-29367474 GCA_009741485.1 Malurus cyaneus samueli
ACGACATCAGATATATTCCTACTTTTCTTCTCCGAGTTGCTAATAAACACTGACTTTTGGAACTGTCTAAATAAACATATCTGATGCTTGATAATTGTCTGTCTTTAATTTTGAAAGGTGAAAAGAATGTGTGAGAGAGAAGGTAAAACACATCCAGTGTGTTTTCTTGATTAAAATGGAAAATCCAGAAGCCAGGAAAGTGGGTTTCTATTATTGATATATTATTATTATATATTATTATTATATTATATTATTATTATATTATTATTATTACTTATTTACAAGCAGCTACATGCACTAATCCCTAATGTGGAACTTTGTGCATTTTCACATGGACTTTACTTTAATGTTTAAAAATCGTGTTTAACAGTGTTTAGATGTGTTGTAAAGGTGAAGGATCATACACTTAACTGCAATAAATAAGAGAGAATAAATAGATATTACATAATTTCTTCACTGTTGTGGAAGTTTAAAAAATCAAGAGCAAACAATCGATTCACTAACAACTTTATAATTGAACCTTCAATTGGGGATATAAGTGCTGAGGCACAAACAGGGATCTGGGTGTCTCTGGTGGGTTCAGGAGGTCATTTTATATTATCAATTAATTTTGTAATTGATTATCACCTGCTTGGGAGCTTCGCTTTATCTCACCACTGAACTTTTCTCAGCGTCTGTTGATTAAATCAGATGCTGCAAGATGTGTCTCTGCCAGGAAGAATTTTGGTTGCGAGAGGGACAAGTTCAAGGGTATTTAAAGTGCCTTTTGAAGGAATTGTGGCAATAAGAGGATTGAGGGTGACATTTGGGTGTTTGTCCCTTTGTTGGGACTGTTATTATTGCTGCTCTGCCAGATTTCCTTGCTGTAACAAGCAGCCTTGTCCCGATTAAGCGGAGGAAAAATCCCTTTACAGCCATCCCAGAGAAACGAAAACCCTGCAATAGTTGGTGCTTTCTGGCTGTGCGGACGAGTCTCCTCTGGAATTTTGGGATCAAGAGGGATGAAAAAGCGCCAAGTACGGGGATGACACCTCTCTAAATCTGAGTTTCCAGTCGCTGCGGGACAGCTGCGCTTGGCTGATGGTGGTGAATTCTGACAAGATGGTGCGAGTTTGATCCACCAAATCCTGCTGGAAACAGGCAGAGGATTCTGCAGCTTGTCCTTGTTCCTGGGAACACAGCTCAGTGTCACCCTGGGTGGTTTTTTATCACCAGAGATTGCAGGGAGACTTTGGGATGTTGTAAAACACTCCAGAATGATAAAACAATTTCCCACAGAAAAAGCCTCCAAAGAAAACTCTGTTAACATCATCAGAAATGCAGAATATTTCTCATGCATATAGAAAATAAAATTTAAATCAGATTATACAAACTTCACTGGTCCAGAGCATGCTTTCTCCCATTCCCTTTAAGATTACATTCCTGATAAACATTTTGCTGCTTCACTGATTTATTTTCTGCTGCAGATTTTAATTTTCATGGATCTCATAATAGGCAGACATTAGAAACATTTCAAAATGCCCAGCCTTGGTCTGGGAGCTCAGAGGTGAGGAATGTGTGAGGTTATTTAGGATTGAGCCAATATCCACTGTTGGGATTGGGATTTTTCCCTTCCCTTTGGACACCCAGGGATGATCTCAGCTCTCTCTGTCCCTCTCCTGTTTTCCAGGGGTTCTTCCCCATCCCTGATTTGTTCTGTTGGGTTTTTAACATTCTGTTTGGGTTCTTTTTAATAATCAAAGAACAATATCAAAATTATCCTAATTAAAACTATTCAACTGATCAATCTTTCTGCCTTAATTAGGATGAGTTACATTTCCTTTATATCTCATTAATTGTAATTTGAGTGTTTTTTCTGTGACATAAAGCCAACATAAGTTATGTCAACTCTTACTCCCTAATGAAAGCAAAATTATAAATAAAAGGGGAATAAAATAAATATATATTAATTATATAAGAATAAATAAGAGATAAAATATTATAGATTTTATTGAAATAAATAATAATAAATAGGAGAAATTTATAGAAATAAATAAAAAATTTCTTTTATAATTATATAAATAATTTATTACAAATAAGTAAATAAGAGGGAATAAATAAATGTTTATATAATTTATTATAATAATATAGAGGTGAATACAATAAATATATGATTTCTTTATTACAAATAATTAAAAGGGAAACATAGATATATAATATTTTACTAAAATAAATATAATAAGAGGAATAATAATTATATATTTTATTATAAACTAAAATAATATAATTAAAGCACTTATGGGCCCTCTGCAGGAATGGCTGTCCCAGGCAGCATAATGCAGCTGGAAAGAGCCATGGCAGATGTGTGATTTTGTCTCTTATTTAGGATTTTTTTTTCCCTTTTAGGTGGTTGAGAAAATTTTGTGACCCATTTCTGTAATTCCCATGATCTAAATGAAAATGTGGCATTTTCAAAAATCTTGAATGGTGATTTTGGAAAATCTTGAAGGCCCTTCTCACCCCACATCCATGATTTTTTTTTTAATTATTGTGGGCAGCAGTAGATGGGATTTCTATTTCATGTTGGATGAAATTCATCTCTGAATATAAACATTAAACAAAATCTCTTTCCAACCTCACAAAAGCTCCCTCAATTCAGATGAAACCACTCTTCACTGATATTTTTTCGAGTCTGAATGTCACAAGCTGATTTTTTGACAGATTTAAATTGCTAAAACCCCTCGAATTTTAATTTATTTTTTAAAAATGAGTGCATTTATTCCGAACACCTTCTCATTTTTCAACGTTTTGCTCTGTGCCAGCTCTGTGTTGTGAGATCACATCGAGAAACCCACACGGTGCCAGTTTTTCTCAAGTGCTGCTGGAAATAGATTCCACCACCACCCCCGTCGGGAAAAAGTCGTGGTTTATTTTTCAAATCTCTGAGATGGAGCTGAGTGGAGTGTCATCCTGGGGAATAACAGACCAAAATGCTTGGACTCAAAAATCTTATTTTTTTCACCGTTATGACATCAGCAAAGAGTGGCTTTACAAAGCCAGCAGTGTTTGGGTTGTTCCAGGCGGGTTTGCCCCAAAATCTGATTTAAAATGATGCACAGCAGGAAGAAAAAAGAAGGAAAATCAATTTAAAAATCAATTTAAAATCAATTTTAAAATCAATTTTAAAAAATCAATTATAAAATCAAAAATATCTCAGACCATCTCTGTTGTAGAGGTGTCTGATGGCTCTAAGTTTTCGTCATCCTCCACTATCCTCTTTATTTTCCTTCATTCTTCCATTTTCCTCTTTATTTTCCAGCTGCTAATTCTGGAAAAAATATTATTTGTTTTTTTTTTTTTTTAATAAAGGCTTTTTTGGTGGATTTGAGAGCTCTAGGTGGTTTCATTTCCTCCCTGACACACATTTTGCTGTGTAAATTTTTTAATTCTGTAGAGTGAAAGCAGAGCTGGACCATGGAAACCTCCTGGAGGAGCAGAAAACAAAATTTATCTTATTTTTTAGAGTCCTGGAATGGATTAACTTGGGAAGGAGCTTAGAGCTCATCCCATTCCCATATCAGGGACACTTTGCCCTATCCCAGGGTGCCCATTCTGGCCTTGGGCACTGCCAGGGCTGCACTTTGGATGTCCATGTCACAATTTCCTTTTCCTGCAGCTCCTCCTCTCCCCATTCCCACTCACGGGGCTCCATCACCACAATCCAACCACATCCAACCCATCCCTGTTTACCAGAGAGAGGAACACAGGGAAAAGGGAAATTATTACATTTATACATTTATTACAAAGTCTTCCTGTGCCAGTGCTATGGGGGCAATGCTGGTCCTGGAGGAGCAGAAAAGGAAATTTATCTTATTTTTTAGAGTCCGGAATGGATTGGCTTGGAAAGGAGCTTTAAAGCCCATCCCATTCCCATAGCAGGGACACTTTTCCCTGTCCAAGGGTGTTCCAAATGCCCATCCTGGCCTTGAACACTTTGGATGTCCTCACACCACAATTTCATTTTTCCCTGCAGCTCCTCCTCTCCCCATTCACTTCATCACTGCAATCCAGCCACATCCAACCCATCCTTGTTTACCAGAGGGGATAAAACATGGAGAAAAGGGAATCATTTATTACAAAAATCTTTGTCATGTTAAATATGGGAGGGAAGCACAGAGGTGAGCGGAGCAGGTTGGGTTTCTGCACCTCCAGCACAGGCTCTGAATGTAAACGTTGCTATGGTAACAGCAGTTTTATTTAAAAGCCCATTAAATAGACATATCAAACCAATCCCTGTCAGGATGGAAGTTCAACCTGCACAGCTGCTGCTTCAAGGACCACTTTTTTCCTCCCAAATTTGTGTTTTTGCAGCGATCTTCCCTTGGAGGCACTCAGGATCATCTTTTTGCCAAAGACACCGGCCTTGGGAAATAAACTGTGCTAATGGTGACAGCACCTAATTACCTGGGACCTCTGCTGCAGCCGTGGGAAGGCTCTAAAAGGGATGGGAAATTCCTTCTGGGGGATTTGCTGAAGATCATTCCCTTCTGCCTCCTTGAAAGTGCGTTCCTACAGAGCTGAACCATTAACATTAAAAAAAAAAAGTTATGGAATATATCTATTCAATCATATGCACTGACTGAGCTGAACTGAAGTCAGGGGGGTTTAGTGCTGCTCAGTTTTCCTCCTTTGTCCCTTTCCTCTCCAGGAGCAGCTCCTGGCTCTGTGCCCTCACGGTGTCGGGCTGCTCCCTGGTGCCCCTCAATGATGCTTTGATTACACAGTAATTACACATTTGCATTAATGAAGAGTCATAACTCATGAATATCAAGGCTTTATGGGGTTTGTGCTCTTATTTTCCTTTTTGGAAACTTCCCTGTGCTTGCTGTGGTGACTCTGGTGTTCTTTGCCTGAAAGATGAACAACTGGGAAAAGGGCTTGGAAATGACGGAAAAGGAATGTTCCAGAGAGGGATGGTGGATTGGGAAGGAATCATTCCCTGGAGGGTGGGAGGCCCTGGATCCTGGCAGTGCCCAGGCCAGACTGGACACTGGGACAGTGGGAGTGTCCTGCTTAGGCAGGGTGGATGGATGGATTTAAATTCCTTCCCAACCCAAACCAGCTGGATTCTCTGATCCTTCATAAAATCCATGCGGATGTGAAACTGGGCAGGACATTGTTGCCTGGGAAGCTGAGCAGGGGATTGGAATTTTTATTTAAATAAAATAAAAATAAAATACCTTTGTAAGAGGTCAGGGTACTACATTCTTCTTCTCTCTCTCTCTCTTCTCCTCTCCTTCTCCTTCTCCTTCTCCTTCTCCTTCTCCTTCTCCTTCTTCCTTCTCCTTCCTTCTCCTTCTCCTTCTCCTTCTCCTTCTCTTCTCCTTCTCCTTCTTGTTACTATTGTTATTAATATTATCATCTGCCACACGAGGGTCCGTGGCTGTACCCAGCATAACTGGTGAAAGGAATCGCTTTAATGTCACATTTTTAAAATATATCATCTGCCACACAGAGGGTCCGTGGCTGTACCCAGCATAACTGGTGAAAGGAATCGCTTTAATGTCACATTTTTAAAATAAATAAACCTTCAAGGCTGAAGTTTTGCTCTGTCAGAGAACAGTTCTGTGTTTCTTGTTCACACTTAGATTCCAAACATGCACACAGGTCACTGAAGTCTTCTCATGTGCTTTGCAAAAACTCCTGGGGCTTGGTATTTTATGGTATTTTGTTGTTCTTCAACATGAAACTTGTTGAAAGGCTTTTGAGGCTTTGTTGTTTTTATAATGCTTTGAGGCAGAAAGGCTGAGGTGAAATGTGGAGGGTGAGAGAAAAAAACATCTCCTTGTTTGTATTTATAATAAAAGTGTCTCCAAAAGTTGCTCTGATTCCACAGAGGGGACGCTGTGCTGAGCTGGAGAACATCACGGATCCTGGGTGTGAATAAAGATGGAAATCCTGGAGTTCAAATGGTGACAGCACTGGCAAAAGAGAAACTTGGTGAGGTAATTCCGGCACGAAGGGAAACAACAGAGCAGGGAGGAAAAGATTTAAGAAAGAAGATGTCAGTAAAGTCAGTTGTAGATTAATAGAATCATGGAATCACTGGAGAAGCCCTTCAGGATGGAGTCCAAGCTGTCCCCAATCCCCACCTTGTCCCCAGCCCGGAGCACTCAGTGCCATCTCCAGGAATTCCTGGGATATCTCCAAGATGGGCACTCCAAACCTCCCTGGGCAGCTCCAATCCCATCAGGAAATCCCTCCCTGAGCCTCCCATCCCATCCTGCCCCTCCTTCCCTGAGCCCCTCCTGGCTCCCCGCTCCCATCAGGGAGTTTTGGGATCAACATCAGCCTTTGGAGGCCTCCAGCAAAGAGAAACATCCCAAAAGAGAGACAGAGAGAACTGTCAATTCATTTGGAATTCAATTTTACCCAAAGGATGATCGGGGGAAACAACAACGTAACACACAGCAAAGAGCTCTGAAAGCAGGAATTACCTGTCCTCTGTCTGCCTCAAGCCTATCAAAAGGTAAGAGGAATAAACTCAAGGAATATTTAGTTTAGGTATTATGGGAGGGGAAAAAAAAACTTTTAAAATAAATAAATACACACTAGTGGAGGCTTTGGAGGGGATTTTTTTTCTGGTTCGCTGAACAGGCGCACAGGGAAGTGAAAGAAAACCCCATGAAATGTTTTTCTCAGGATATTCTAAATAAAAGGATTTCCTAGTGGCAGCTTTTGACAGCTTTTGCTTATGCTGTGAAAGTCTGGGATGTGAAACCTTCCTAGTGGCTTCCTAACCTCAGCTGTGAGCTGTGTATAGTCACATTTCCCAAACTGCCAGGTTAGAATCGGGAAATATTTTAAAAATAGAATTTATCAATTAAGAGATGGGGCTTATTTTAATAAGGAGTGAAATTGGCTGATGCCAATTGAGGAAATGGGTGGCGAATTACAGAAAGTCAATAAATAAATTGGCTCATGGGAGAAGTGTTTACATCACCAGAAGATAGTTCCAGTCTGCTTACTGGAGAAGAGCTTGCCACAGGGAAACAAAAACATTTGTCTTCATCCCTCATGAAGCTGAGAGAGCGGGTTTGCATTTCTTATACAATAACAGTGCTGAAAAGAAAAACCATTGTGTAAATCCCTCAGCTGGGCCTGGCTGAGACTTCCCAGTCTCTGGTTCACTGGTTCTAAACTTTGCTGTTTTAACAGAGGATGAGCACAAGCAAGACTAAAGGTTCAGCTTTGCCAGCAGGGCTCGGTTCTCACTTAAAGTTCCTTGAAATCATTTTTGGGTGGTGGTTTTTAATTGCAGGTTCCTGTTGAATACGTGGTATTGCTTTACATCCATCAACTCCTCAAAGGCTGAACTGCAAAAGGATGAAATATGTGAGTTAGTCTATTTGTGGGGTAAAAAGGGATTTATATTGACAAAATTACAGCCAGCAGAATATGGATGTGGGGATCAGAGCACAACCAGGTCTTGGGGTATTTGAATGAATTAACCTCAGTAAGAGGTTCCAGGCAGGTTGGACAATCTGATCTAGTGGGAAGCAGAAAGGGTGGAAGGAGATGGGATTCAACTCCTCCAAGGTTCTCCCCACTGCATCTGTAGGAATTCTGGTTTTCCTGCTCCCTTGTTACCCTTCCAAGGCAACATCGGTGCCTTTATCCCAAACTGAGGAGATTCTGATCGAACGTGGGGAGCAGAGCCCAACCCCCCCGGCTGTCCCCTCCTGTCAGAGCCACACGATCCCCCAGACATCCTTTGCTTTCAGCGAGCCCCTTTCCACTCTCAGCCCCTCGAGCTCCAGACCTTCCCCCCTCGGAATCTCCGGTCCGGGTGTGATTCCCGTTCCCAGCCCATTCCCAGCCCCATCCCCGCTCCTGTCCCGCTATCCCGGGTGATATTCCCGGTTCTCCAGCCCCATTCCCAGCCCACCCCGGCTCGGGCGCTATCGTGATATTCCCGGTTTCCATCCTTCCAGCCCCATCCGTCTCCTGTCCCGCATCCCGGGTATAATTCCCGGTTCCCATTCCCAGCCCCATTCCAGCCCCATCCCCCATCTGTCCCGCTGCCCGGTGATTCCGGTTCCCAGCCCATCCCAGCCAATCCCCGGTCCCGGTCCCGCTGTACGGGTGAGGGCAGCCGGGGCGGGCGGGGCCCTGGGCCGGGGCGGGGCGGAGGAAGGGTCGGGGCTGAGGGGAACCGGGGGAAGCGGAGGGGAACCGGGCTGGGGACGTAGGGAACCGGGCTGCGTTGGGAAGCGCGGCGGAGGGTGAGCGGGAGCCGGGCTGAGGGGAGCGGAAGCTGAGGGACCCGGAGCCCGGGGGGAGCCGGGCTGAGGGGAGCCGGGCTGAGGGGAGCCGGGCTGAGGAGTCGGAGCTGAGGGGTCGGAGCTGAGGGGTCGGAGCTGAGGGGTCAGAGCTGAGGGACCGGGCTGAGGGGGTCGGAGCTGAGGGGGTCGGAAGCTGCGGGGTCGGAGCTGAGGGTCAGAGCTGAGGGGTCGGAGCTGAGGGGTCGGAGCTGAGGGGTCAGAGCTGAGCGATCGGAGCTGAGGGGTCGGAGCTGAGGCGAGCGGGGCTGAGGGGAGCCGGACTGAGAGGAGCGCCCGTCCGGGTCTCGGCCATCGGAGCAGCGCCGTGGCAGCGTCACTTCAGCCGCTGCCACTTCAAGTCGGAGCCCCGAGAGCCAAGCGAAGCAGGTCAGTGAATTTACTTTTTGTCCCCGCTTTTTTTCCCTTCTAATTTCCTGGAACATCCCTCTGAGCACAGCCCGCAGCCGGCTGCACGTCCCCTCTCGCTGATCCAGGCACGGTGTACCCAAATCAGCCCTTTCCCTCGTTATATTCCTTGAGGTTCAGCGTCAGAAGAAAAAGAAAAATAAATCTCAGTGAATGTGGGCTGTGAGTCCCTGATGCTGCGAGAGGTGTGACAGAAGAGCACTTTGGAAAGTTAATTAGTGATACAGCGTTTATAAATAGAGTTTATAATGAACACACTGAGAATCCTTAACTTCCAAGGCTGTAACATGGGTATTACCTTGAAGTGCCAAGGAATCACAGGAGCTCTATAAATCAGGAAAGACATATCCACAGTATGGATTTCTGAGAATGAGGAGTAGTCTCAGTACAAACAAGAGAAATTGCACGATCTGGAGAAACTCTGAAGAGTTTGGGACGTTTTGCTGTCGAGTCTCGTGGGAGAGGCTCCACCAGCAGGTTTGGAGATGCATTTGTAGATGTGCTTCTGCCCATCTTGGGTTGCCTTTAATATTAGAAAGCAAAATTATTCAGTGCAGGTCATACTAATTTCTATTTTGTGTGTTCCCCTTGCTCTGAACTCCTTATAAATATTGGTTATTGATACACTCAGTGGCAAACAAATGCAATGAAATTCCATGCTCAGACCAACAGGACCAGAAAGTTCTCAGACTCTCTAAAGAGCAGAGCAGACGATGCTGTGCATAGACATTATTACTAAAATATTTTATGCTTTTTAGAGGTTTTTAATATTTCAAGCCAGCTCTAGGGCAGTGCTTGCAAAAGTCAGGGATGGTTTATATGGTTTTCCATGCCCAGTGCAGGTGTTTGTGTGTCCTGCTCATTTCAGGTTGTGCTGAACATGTTTCCCATGCTGATAACTCAGGGGATTCTATGATTTCTCACCTCACCTGTAAAGAAAAATGATCTTATTTCATTGCCTGTTATATCTTCTCTGTTTTGGTTTTAATCCCAACTCCACTTGCTGAGCTGTTCTGCAGTTCTGTGGTTGACATGGAGAGGAATGTAGTATTTACATAAGAAATCAGAAAATTTCTTGTGCACAGCAGTAGCAAAGTCAGTGATTCCAGAATAATTTAAGGTATATTTGTTAAAAAAAGACCCTAATTCCTTTCTTTTGTATGGCAATTCCCCAGCCATGCATAAACCAGTATGTCCTGGCAGTGTTAATTTACTCTCTCCAGGTTAGAGTTTACAAGTTTTAATAATTCTCCTTATGGAACTTCCTATTGCCTGTAAAAGCTCCTGTAAAAGTTGTGTTTTTTCTTACACTTGAGTAAGGAATTCTGACAAATTCACTGTTCTCACTGAAAAAAAATTTGGGGAGTCCTGTCTGCCCCAGCAGTACATTTATCCTGCCCTGGGATTTATCCATAGGTATCTGTCTTTACCCAATTCTGCAAAGTTTACAAAAAAAGGCTGAACTTTGAAGAGAAAAGGGGCTCATTCTGGGGCCATGCAGCTTACAGGGCTTTGTGGTCATGTACAGCACTGGGTTTTGTTCAGGAATGTTGTTGGAAACAGGATTGGAAAAACACCTCAGTGGGAGGAGATTCCAAACTGGTCCGAACTGTGCTTTTGCCTTCTGCTCCAAATATTATTAATTTTGGTGAAATTAGTGCTGACATCTGAACTTTTGATTGCTTTTTATGGTCATTTTTCTGGCAGAATCCCAGAATCATTAAGGTTGGAAAAGCCCTCCAAGTCCAACCTTGTCCCAATCCCAGAGCTCTGAGTGCCAAATCCAGGCCTTCCTTGGACCCCTCCAGGGATGGGGAACCCAAACCTCCCTGGGCAGCCCCTGCCAATCCTGACCACCCTTCCAGGAAAATAATTTTCCCTTAATTTTTTAAAAAAATCTTCCATAGAATTCTATTTTTCCTTCAATTCATGGTTCTTGTGCTCTGTGGTTGTTTTGGTTTTTTTCCAGTGTAAGGAGGTATTTCATGGGGGAAACTCTAACACCTATAAACTATAGATAACTTTCCAAGGTTTGGAATTTTATGTCCAGTTTTCTTGGGAATGATGTCTGCTAGTTTCCTGTTGAAAAGTGGTCGAAGTATCAACAGGGAAATTTTTGTTGTACCTGTAAAAGAGGAACATCCTTGAGGGCTATTTCTCATTAAATCATTTAATAGCATGAATAATGTACATTTATGTCAAATAAACTCTTTTAAAATGACTTTTTTTTTTTACTTCTGTTAGAAATTTGGGGAAATTTAAGTAACTTCAATTATAGACTCTTGAAAATAATTCCTGCCTGTATCTTTGTGAAGTGACAAACCTGATAGCTCCATAATTCCTCTGGCTCTTGTGTTAGGAATAAACTAATGGAAGAGGTGCAGGTAAGGCTGTGCTGAGAGCCAAATTGTGCTCTGAAATAGGGGCTGGGAAAATCAGAGTTTCCTCTTTCATTGCTGAAAATGGAGCTTAAAAAGGACCTGGGTGATAACCTGGTGAGTGTGGAGAAAAGTGCATGGGTTTGACTCATTTGGTTCCAGCTGAACTTGTGGGAGAGCAGGCAGGGAGAAGGAGCTGGGAATTCACAAAATCACTGGGCAGCTGGCTGCTGCTGCAGGTAGATACTGAAAATAAATAAAAATAAAAAAAATTAAAAAATACAGATATAGATATAGATATAGATATAAATATTTTCAGGACAGGCAGCCCCAAACTGCAAGGCACTGCATTACATAACCTTGGCACTGCCTCTTTTGGCTCCACAAGTGTTCTCAAGGAAAGTGTCCTCAAAAAAATTTAAGGAATGGAATGCTTTGGAGGGATTCCCTAAATCCAATTTCTTGCCCTGGCATTTGCTGTCTGACTTGAGCTGTGGGTTTTACTCATCTGCTTGACTGCAACAGCAGCCAAACTCTCTATGTTTTATTCTGATATCCTTTATTGAGCTTTAGGTATAAAAATGTCTTTAGATTTTTTTCAGAATTTATGTAACTATTGGAAGAAAATGAAAAACCACAAAGTATCTGAAATGAAAGAAAAATAATGAAATGTTGCTGTAAAGTTCAGTGAAGTCTTTGCTGTTGAAATGGGGGCCTGAGTGCTTCTGTGTATGCTGCACTTGGGAAAATTGGAATTTTTCTTCCTTGCTGGCCTTTTACTCTTTTCTAGTGAAAAGTGTCCCTCCCCATGGCAGGGAGTTGGGATTAGAGGCTCTTCCAATTCCCTTCCATCCCAACCCACCCCATAATTCCATGAATCTGCTTACAAAGGTGTGACTGTCAAATGAACCAAAATGCACCAAAATGAAATAACAGATTGGTAATTAAAAGCTCTCCACTGATTTTCTGTGTGTTTTTCAGGTCAGCTCTACAAAACCAGATGTGCTGGCAAATCATCCCAACCATGTTTGTGCTGATGGGTAAGTCACTAAAAGAAAATCCTAAAAACCAGTTTGGGATAAGTTTTCAGATCAGGAAACATCAGTGGAAAGTACGTGATGGGTCAAAACACAATCAAATAAATGCCCCAGACAGAATGTGATAAAACAGAGATTTGTGGGGAATTGTTTTCTTCCCTAAAATGTAAGGAAAATGCCCATTTCCATCAGAACTGCAGTAATTTAGTCCAGGGTAGCCAGCTCTGAGCTCTGCTCCTGGAGGATGCTGACATTCCTGCTTCCATGGGCTGCCAAAGGGTGCTCAGCTCCCTCCAAATGTCGGATTAATAAACTGCTTTCCTAATTGGGAAATGCCTCTGACAATATTGGCATCTGCTGTGCAGTGACAGCTGGTATTTGCCTTCTTTTTAATTTTTTTTTATTGAAATCAGAACTATTTAAAGACTTTTGATGATGACGCTTAGGGAGAAAGCAGACCCTGGAATCCAGTGAAGTTATTTTGAAAATTTGTGTCATCTTTACAAAATATGAACCAAAAAGATGAATAAATCCTTATATTTAGGTATCTTTTTATATCCATATTTTTAATATAAATGTACATATTTTAATCTTGATATCGCTGTATTTTTACCCACTCAGTGTCAAATATTGCATTGCTGACCTTTTTTAAATGCCTTTTGTGATCTAAACATATTGAGTAGCTTTGATTGGAAAACCTGGATGCTCCAGGGAGGTTTCCTGGGATGGTTTGTCACCATCTGATGGCCCTGGTCACCCAGCCACGCTGCTGTTCTGGGGATAGATTCCAACCCAGGCTCATTTTCACTTGATTTTTTTGCCTTTCTGAAGAAAGGAGCTGAGAACATTTTGCCTTGATAAGATTTAATTAATCCCTTGAGATGATCTGCGATACACAAGGGGGAGTTCCTTAGAAAAAGAGATAACTGGGGACAGTGCTGGTTACCTGTCCTGCTTGGTGGCACTTGTTTGTCCCTTTTTAATCAAGGATGATGGCCCCAGAGTCTGTTTGCTCAACTGCCTCCTGCAGGAGGCCTAATGAGGCTGGGATTTACCAGGGCACAGACTCTGTCAGCCGGGAGAGGAGGGAAGGGCAGAGCCCTGCAGGAGGCTGGCAGCACAAAATCTGTGTGGAGAGACAGCAAAACCCTCTTCTTTAATGACACACTGCAGCTGCTGCTTTTAACAGCTTTTTTTTTTAAAGCTCTCATTTTGTATTTTGATATTATTTAGCTCATGCTCTGTGCTGTTAATCAGTGCTGGAAATATTCTTTTTTTTCCATATTTTTATATTATTTAGCTCATGCTCTGTGCTGTTAATCAAACAGTGCCAGAGCTATTCTGTATTTTTCTTTTTTTTTCATTTTGGCTATTGCAAGTCATAGAGCATCAATTAATTTCTATTTAATGAACTGCTTGAAATTTCTGCCCTTTCCGAGCAAAGAGCTGAATGCTGAGTGCCCCAATGACCCTGTGCCTTGCTGGAAGTGGAGTTTTAATCTTGGAATTCACAATTTATGGGAAGTTGTTTCCAAACCCCACGTGCTCATCCTTCTCTGAACCATTGTGAGCACAGTTCAAGCTATGACTTATCAACAAATGTTCTCAGAGGGGTTTTATTTGGAAAGATCTAAGTCTGATGGGAAAAATTATTCCTTTCCTGCCTCTCATTTCCCAGACAATGCCCTGGGGTTGTGCAGTTGCACCCACAGTAATGCTGTCCTTTTTTATTGAAGAGTTACAGTGGGACTGTGTTTTATAATTACAATAAGATTGTTTTTTTACAGAAATTGAGCTGGTTTATCAGAGCTGCAGTGAATCTGTTCCAGCACTGCACAGGCAGATGGGACTCATACCCACTTTAGGATTCACTTCAGTTTAGGATTCACTTTTTTTTGGGGTTAACATCAATCAATTTACCCCAAAATGATGCTTCACCAACAATCTTAGCCTTGATTTATTTCAAGATCAGACAAAAAACTGGGTGCAGTGAGTTTGGAGGAGAAGGCTGGAATCTGCCAGCTCTGCCTCCATTCCCAGGGGATGTTTTTAGTCATTTTGTCTTTACCTCATGGAATTACCCCTGGAAACAGGGGATAGCCCTGGGAACAGCCTGATTTTCACCTCACAAATGCATTTCTTTATAACATCAGCCACTCCCTTTTTATTGTTTGATAATAGGAACTTTTCCTTTTATTTCCAATACCTTTGTATTTGCAGACATCCTTCAGATGGCAGCTGCCCACTGCATGGTCCAACCAGTTCCTCCAAGGAATTTTACATTGCCCTGTGTGCTGCTGAATGAGACATTTTTGAGCCCTTTCCCAGCATCCAAAATCAAACCTTTAATGGATGAAGAAAGTTTTCCCTGTTGCCTTTGGAGTGCCAGCAACATTGATTGTTCTTTGTACACAACAAGCATGCAGGCCAGGAAGTTGATTCCTTCAGAAATAAATATCTCTGCTCCTCAGCAAACAGGTAGGTTCAGCACTTAAGGGCATAAAATGTTAATTCTTAAAAAAAAAGTTGGGATTTTGGTTGTTTGGGAGGAGAAGGGTGGGTTGGATTAATGGGAATTTGCTTCCATCCTGGGCAGGCAGCATTGTGTGCTAAAATCCTTCCTCAGTGTGGTAAAATCCTCCCTCAGTGTGGTAAAATCCTTCCTCAGTGTGGTAAAATCCTTCCTCAGTGTGGTAAAATCCTTCCTCAGTGTGGTAAAATCCTTCCTCAATGTGGTCAAAATCCTTCCTTCATGTGGTCAAAATCCTTCCTCAAGTGTGGTAAAATCCTTCCTCAGTGTGGCAAAATCCTTCCTCAGTGTGGCAAAATCCTTCCTCAATGTGGTAAAATCCTCCTCATGTGGTAAAATCCTTCCTCATGTGGTAAAATCCTTCCTCAATGTGGTCAAAATCCTTCCTCAGTGTGGCAAAATCCTTCCTCAGTGTGGCAAAATCCTTCCTCAGTGTGGTAAAATCCTCCTTCAGTTTGGCAAAATCCTTCCTCAGTGTGGCATCCTCTCAGTTTGATGGAGCGATGAAGGAAATTGTACAGCACAGTTTCAAAAGGAAAAAAAAAAAGTTTGGCTGCCTTTCCAGGGGAATTGTGAATAAAATATGGAGCACTGCATATGAGGACATAAACCCAGATCTTCAAAGGAGTTTAGACACTGTGAGGAATATTTTAAATATTTTGTGTGGATATGGGCTTTAAACTCCATCAGCAGGCAGGGGAGATGGAGAGCAAATGGCATCATTTCTACATGAATGATGATGTTTTAAATAATAAATATGCAGTAAATGTCTGTACATGGATTAGGATTTTGTTTTCTGAGGCTCTTTTTCTCCTGCTGTCTCTGAGGAACACAGTGGCCTGCTGGCATCCTGCTCCAGGAATCTCATTGACCTCAGGAGATAGAATTTCATTTCACAAATCCTCAGTTTGGAGGCATGGGCCAGGAACAACCAGCAACAGCTTCATTTTTCTTCACCTGCAGCCTTGTCCATAAAGCCAGATAAAAATATTCCTTCTTCAATAATGACAGTGCAGAACCACAACAACTGTGAGCCTTGGGAATATTTAAGATGCCCAACTCAGATTATTCATTAATATTTCCCCACTGCAGCCTCACCTTCCTGAATATCTGTTCCTTGTCCTCTGTTTGTGAGTGATTCCTATCCAGTTTTATTTTGTTTGAATGTCATTCAACAAGGTGTAATCACTTTCTTTTGTCCAGATTGGAGCTGGAACATGGAATGTTGGATCAGAGGCCAGCTGGACCTGTTAGTTTGTCACCTGCAGCTCTTGAAGCCGTACCTGAGAGATGACCTGAAGGTTAATCTTTTATACTCTGGGTAAGTCCAGGCTCTGGTAAATTTGTCTGCAAATCTGAAAGTATTTCCTGAAGCATCAACATTCCAACTCGCAGCATGGTGGGAGCTTCAACTTTAAATTTTGTCCCTTTGTGCTGTCTAAAAGGGATGCTGGATAATATAGAAAGTTTGTGACCCTTTGAATGAGAAATGGATGGAGTGGAGAGTCCCCCAGTGCTCTCTGTCCTTCCCATGTTTCTTAAAATGTTTTAATGAAAGCACTGACTTCTTGAAGTATCTTTCTTGTTAGGATTTGTTAATTTAAAAATCTTGGTTCTGCCTTTTATTTGCTTTCAACCCTAATATTTTCTCTCTCGAATTAATTGTGGTACTTTAATGTAATGCAATGGCAAATACTCCTCTCATCCATTGTCACTAAGATTCCCTGGAATTCTGATGGATGGAATCCTCCTGCCTGTGGGGTGGGCAGGTCTTGCATACAATGGTTATGAAAAGATCAGTTTGACTGCATGAAACCACCCTGGGTTTTTTTTTCTGAATTGATTTCTGATTTTCTGATAGATTTGAAGGAATGGCACGAACACCCAGACTTCATTTCCTCAGGAAACAGGATAAACTGCAATAGTTGAATTAACTGAATTTATAAGGAAGAATTTCTTAAACAGACAGATATAATTGGGCACAAATCATCATCAGAGTGGAAAGCAAATGTGTTACCTAGGAATAAATGTGGTTGTGTAGCTGATACAATATTTGAATCCCATTTGGATGAAATGGTCCCCATTCCCAGTGTTCCTCATGACTCTGACTCCTGGAACACCATTCCATGGTTTTTGGTGGGTGAAGCACATTTGCCTTTGCCCCTGCTCCATCCAGGCTCAGCTGCAATGGCATTTCCAGTGATCCCAGGGCAGTAATCTCTACATTGACATTTTTTGGGATGCCATGGGGCTCAGCTGGGATGAAGAGATTCTTTGTGTTAGGAAGGGAATTCAGTGAGGGCGATGAAATTTGGCTATGAAATTTGGCTCTGTTTGATTGCTCCTTGCTGCAAAGATGAGATCCAAACTGGTTTCCCTCCCTATATCCCATGTTAATATTTTCCTTTTAGGGTCCCTGCATTCTGGGGGAACAGCAAGCACAAGCATTTCAGTATTTGGGAAGGTGACAGCTTTCCCTGCTGGCTCTCTGGTACCTTAACATTTTATTCACCAGCCAAAATACCCTGAAAACATTCCCAGTTTTAAAAATATGCATTCCTGGCATGTGTTTCTCCCTGGGAGTCTGGAGATCCAGCCAGGATTCTCACACACGGAGCAATGCACAAAAATAATGACACAGAGGAATCTACAGCAGAAAAGCCTGGGTCCATCACAGCTTTTTTTGCTTTTTCATCATTAGAGATGAACCCTCTTGTTTAACACATCCTCAGTTTTCCTGTTGGAAACGATGCCAGGAATAGGAATATTCTGTTCTGCCAATGCAGGGTTGTGTGAGAGGCTCAGGTAAGGGAGATGATGGGGCTTTGGGGGAGAAAAGGTTATTCCAAAGCTTAATTAGACAGCTAGGTTAATTGTCTAGCAAATGTCTTTGCAGCTGTGTGATTCCAGGAATGCTGCAAAGCCCAAGGTTAATTCCAGGAGCTGGAATCCCTCAGCCTTGGGGATCTCTCTGGAGAGTGCTCCCAGTTTAATTCTAAGCCCTGATTATCATTTGCCCTTTGAGTTTATGAGGCTGCACTCATATTTTGGCTTATTTGAAGTACCTGTGAGACTCTCCTCTAGTTCTAGGATGAAATTCTCATGTTTTTTTTAAGGATAAATCATGCAATTTGCCTCAAGTGCATCAATGGTACATTGAGCCTCTTCAGCCAGGGAAAATCAGCCTTTCATTAGAGATTTATGAGCTCAGCAACCATCAGATCTTCTGCAGTTTAGTGGGGCAGATTGGTCAAATAAGTACTTTTCTGGAGCTACTCTTTATCAAAAATATTGGGAAATATTTATGGAAAATGCTCAAACCCTGGACAGCTTTGCTCCATTCATTTCTAATAAAGGCAATGCTTGCACAATATACAGAAATAATGACAGCAGAGTTACAGTGGTGGCCCTATTTCACAATTACCTGCTTGGGATGGACCTTTCCTGAAAATTCATGTAATTCTTCCTGAAGTAAGTTTTACCTTTTATTTTCAATTCCAAGAACAGGATTGAAATTCAGTCCAGACATTTTGTCATTTAAAGTCTCTGTCTTCACCATGGGGCCAGGGATGAATTTAGCAGGAGGAGCATCACCTTCTGAAGAGGCTTGAATAGAAATATAAAATATTTAGGATTTCCTAAATGGTTTTTTTTTTCCAAGGTGTTGGCTAAAAGAACTCTCTGTGACAGGATTTGGAGTTGAGGAGCCACTGGCCTCTCCTCAACTTGTGAGGGTTAATAAGACAGGAGAAGAGTCCTCTAACATTTTTCCCCCTGGTTTTTTTTTTGGGTGCAAATAAATTCATTTTGATGGCTAAAAATTTAAATAATTGTTAGGAATGATTAAGGGGTGGGGTGGTGGTAACCACTTTCCAGTTAGATGAGATCAAAGACACGGTTTGAAGAAAAAGCCACATTTTTATGGATTGATTGTGGCTTTTTGGAGGCCAATAAAATCTGTGAGCAACAGGAGAAGGCAGGGAAACTTCAAAGAAAATTCTACGAAGTCTTTGAAAGGAAATTCAGGAGAAAACAGTGGAGCCATGTCTAAAAAAACAAAATTATTCCAAGTAACTTAAAATCTCTGTGTCTGCCAGATACCATCAGCATAATTCCTTGTGTCCTGAATTCTGCGAGTCCTGGTGAAAATCATTTCAGGAATGTCAGGATTGATTGTCTGGAGCATGAATAAATGTAAACCACACCTTGGTATGGCCCTGCCTGGGTTTGTTAGTGCAGAGCTCAGGAGCTGTGAGGGTGGTGCTGCCAAAATTCCGTGTTTTTCCAGACTCAGAGTACCCCAGCCCTGAGGTGGATGGACAGGGATCAGTGAGGGATTTAGGGTGGGCTCTGGGATGATCCAGGAGTATCCCAGTCCTGAGATGGATGGACAAGGATCAGTGAGGGATTTGGGGTGGGCTCAGAGTATCCCAGTCCCAAGGTAGATGGACAGGGATCAGTGAGGGATTTGGGGTGGGCTCTGGGATGATCCAGGAGTGTCCCAGCCCTGAGATGGGTGCACAAGGATCAGTGAGTGATTTAGGGTGGCTCTGGGATGATCCAGCCCTGACATGGGTGCACAGGGATCAGTGTGGGATTTGGGGTGGGCTCTGGGATGATCCAGGAAGTCCCAGCCCTGAGATGGGTGCACAGGATCAGTGTGGGATTTGGGGTGGGCTCTGGGATGATCCAGGAGTGTCCCAGTCCTGAGATGGGTGCACAGGGATCAGTGTGGGATTTGGGGTTGGCTCTGGGATGATCCAGGAGTGTCCCAGTCCTGGGGTGGTTGGACAAGGATCATTGAGGGATGGGGAAGGGGCTCAGAGTACCCCAGCCCCAAGGTGGTGCACAAGGATCAGTGAGGGATTTAGGGTGGCTCTGGGATGATCCAGCCCTGAGATGGGTGCACAAGGATCAGTGAGGGATTTAGGGTGGCTCTGGGACAATCCAGGAATGGTTTCCCTGCAGTCCCAGCTGTGCTTTGCAGGAGCTCTTCCATCATTCCTAACTCCCCTCAGTCTCTGACCTTTTCCTCTCTTGAGTAGGGCAGGTTGGGAATGGAGTTGGTGAATCATTCCCAGTTCCCCTGGGCTCTGCTCTTGGATAAATGGCCCCAAGAACAAAGGGACCAAACCCAACAAAGACCACAGCAGATCCCAGCCTTCCCTCTGCTCTGACACAGAGATCTCTCCCTGCCTCAACCCGAGTATTCCAGTGACTCGTGCCAGCTATAAAACCCTCCTAAAAATGCACAGAAAAGCTCTTCCTCTATGAATTCCCATTTCTTGCTCTGAATTAGTCAAACAAAACCCTTACTGGACAGAAATGATTCCCAAATCCTTCAGAACCATTCAACACAGCAGCTTGTTTTTTTTTTTTTTTTTTTTTTTCTGGGTTAGGGATGTGTAAAAGTCCAAGCCAGGAAAGAATCCTAGGTGATTGAACTGTCAGGGTTTGTCTTGGCTTTGCTGCTGTGAGAAATTTGGCCACAAATGATCAACTTTAGGGAGGCCTTTGTCACTGGATACCTGCAGAATTCATAAATGTGGGTCTCTGCAAGAGCCTGAGGAGTAGAGATGAGAATGAAGGATCTTTTGGGAACTGCTGGTTCCAAAGATTGAGATGGGATATTGGGAAGGAATTCCTGGCTGTGAGGGTGGGCAGAGAAGCTGTGGCTGCCCCTGGATCCCTGGCAGTGCCCAAGGATGGAGCTTGGAGAAATCTGGGACAGTGGAGAACATCCCTGTCCATTGGATTGGAATGGGATGAGATTTAAGGTCCCTCCCAACCCAAACCATTCCATGATTATTACCTGTAATGCTTAATTGTAGCAGGAGCTGGAAGGAGCATTTCATTGCTTTGATATTATTCAGTGCCTCATTAATAGGATTTAAAAATCCTCCTCTTTTGGGGTGGCAGGGAGCTGCCAGTCAGTCCAGGGGAAGGGAAAATCACACGGTGTGCCTAAAAAGGATCCAGGAATGCTTGAACAGAATTGTGTTCATTACTTGGAAACCATTTCAAAATGGAGAGGTGGCAAAGTTAGAGAAATGAGTTACAATGATTACATTTTTTCCATTAATAAATTTTATTTTGTGATAAAGAAGCTGTGTGCAAACGGACAAACAGAGAATAAAACATGGTATTATTTTATTCCCCGGTTTGTTTTTCCCCCCTGCAGATCAGAGCCGTCCCTGGGATCCACGAGCTCTCTACGGGGGACCGTGAGGGCTGCTCAGTGTCACTGCAAGGACCGGGCTACCTGCGAGTGTCTGGTGGCCACCCCGAGCCTGGGGCACACCTACGTGCTGTGGCTACAGCTGGTGGCCACTGGCACCGCGCTGAGCTCGCCGCCGCTGGCGCTGCAGCCCGCTGTCCTCGGTAAGGCTGGTGCTCACGGCAGGAGGGCACAGACAGGGCAGGAAAAGCTCCCTAATCCCCGTCTGGGCTGCGGTGCAAACCGCACTGAGCACAGCCCGGGCGGCCAGGACTCGATATTTTAGCCAGGAACTTGTTATTGGTGCTTCTTTTCCATCACAACCTCTGTGTGCCTTCTCTGTGCCCTCTCTGTGCCCTCTACGTGCCCACTCCGTACCCTCTCTGTGCCTCTCTGGACTGAAATTAAATTTCATCCGGACTGAAATTAAAATTAAAACCGGAGAAGAGAAAACAAATCTGTTCCAAAAGTTGCTTGGCAAATAATCCCACCCATTCTCCCAAGCAGCTCTGTGATCCTGATGTTTCCTTCCTCACCCATGCAACCCCAGCGTTTTCCAAGTTGGAAAATGTTCGTCTCTGATCAAGCTAAAACTCTCCTGACAGGATGAATTTGAGATGTGTTGCTATCCAGCATGGCCAGTTATTACAGATTTGGGCAGATTTCATAAAGGCAGGAACTGTCAGCTGCAGGGGAAAAAAAATTAAAGTTTTATGAGCATCTTATTAGCTTAAAAAGTTAGGAATTTTATAAACTTCCTCCTAACTGGTGTGCTCTGCAGACAGAACCAGTTAAAATCTCAGGGTGGGCTTGTTTGGAAGATGGGAAGGGGCATTTTTCATCCTGCTGGTTTGAAATGATGCTACAGGAAGAAATTAAAAATTCAGGCTGGACTCTGCCACTATTTAAAAATGGCATGAGTTAGTTCTGTTAGTGAAGTATGCTTTAAAAATGCATAACATTAATCTATGTTCTGCCAAGACTGAGCTCAATTAAAGCTCCTTTGGATGCAAAACTCTGAATGCTTGTGTCACATGGATTTTATTTGCTTACAGTGGAGCAGGTGGCATCAAAACCATCATTGTCTGTGTTCAGAAAATGGGATCTGATTCAGGAACTGTGATGGAAAAGCCACTGACTCCTGTTTGCCTCATCCCAAATCATTCCCTGCTGGGCTTCATTAAGTTAATTGCTTTGAGATAGGCTATAAGTAGAAATTAAATAAAATCTGACTTGGTGGGGTGAATTTATGCTGCAAATAAAAAGAGATTTTTGGTATAACTGAGTGAAATTCCAATAATGAGACTTAAATGAGACAACTGGAGAACTGGACACCAGTGCAGATGGAATTTGAAGGGAACATTTGCCTGCTGCCCAAGATCTTTGGGAATATTTTCCCTTCAGCTTTTGCATGAGGTGCAAAAATTCCTGCAGGATTTTACTTTTCCATGGGAAAAACTCGGCTGTGAATGAGGACAAGGCCAGCCAAGATCTCAGCAAGAGGTGAAAGGGCTTTGATTTCTTGTGTTTGTCCAAGAAATGAATCCTAAGGATCATTCCCAACTGCCCATCCATTTCCCACCCCATTCCCTTCCTCCTTGTGGGAATACCCAAACTCTCCATTTTTACTTTGCTGTAACATAACTCTCCTGGAGACCTTCCAGAACCATAATCACTGTGAGAGGACAGGAATATTTAGGAAATTCTAGAGTACAATCTGAGGAAATTTTAAGGAGTGAATTTTAGCATTCCCATCCTTCTCTTCCTCATTCCCTCTTTTCAGCAAGG
>CM019221.1:29367499-29416386 GCA_009741485.1 Malurus cyaneus samueli
CGGTAGCAGTGGTGCAATCCAGGCTTAAAAAATCACTGACTTTTCCAAGGGATTTAGAGAGTATGAGTGAGTTCGCAATACTCCCCATCACCAGGATTCAGGGATGCTCAAAGGTGTAGCTGGAATTGGACTGTTTGCAAAAGAACACCCCCAAACAGCATGGGTGAGGGGGGAAATAAAAAAATTTCCTTTTAAAGGTCGGTTTGCTCCTCATACGAGGAACCAGCAGAGATTTGTAGGAATTTCCCCCCAAATTCCCCTTTTCTCACGGCAGTAAGTTAGATTTAGTACTTTGTTATTGACGATTTTCTTAGGAAAAAAAAAGCTCCTTTTCCAAGTTTAATCTTTCTTGGTGCATGTGCCCTGTAAAGGCCCAGGAAAAGGCATTAAGATTTGATATGGAATGGTTCAGTTCAGAGATCCCTATGACAGCCAGTACAGACCAACATTATCCAGTTAATTCCCAAGCAGAGCATGGAAAAATACAACCAAAAACTCAGAGAGTCAGTTTTTTGCTCAGGGTTTAGCATACAAACCAAGCTGGGGTATATAAAAAGTACATTTTATTTTGCTTTTGGGCCTTCAGTTCAGCTACCAAACGCAGACTCAGCAAGTCAAAGAACGCCGAGAGAAAGCCCTCTTTATGAGGGAACATATCAAATTGCCAGGACGCAGCGTACGGCACAGAGCCGTGCTGCTTGACCTGGAAATGGAATGGAGAAAGCTCTGAGGGAAAAGAGCTTTTTCTGGGTCCCCTGAGCAGGTTCGCTGAGGTGAGGGATGAGGTGTGCTCTCCACAATTCCTTTATGCCAGCCTTGCACAGGGAAAGAGCTGAGGCCTCAGGAGGAGCAGAAGGGGAGAAGTTCCTGCAGGCGATTTTTTATCCAGCTCACGTTGTCCAATGCCAAAC
The DNA here is from genome assembly GCA_009741485.1 of Malurus cyaneus samueli. NCBI lineage: Eukaryota > Metazoa > Chordata > Aves > Passeriformes > Maluridae > Malurus > Malurus cyaneus. Next base: position 29,368,411 of record CM019221.1, read on the forward strand.
CCACAAAGGCAACTGAGTAAATCAGCTTATCCAAGAGCATGGGGGATAATAAATCAGGTTTTCCCAAGAGGTGCAGGTGTCCTACCTCCACAGTGAGATTGTAGGGTGGCTCTCCAGTCACTCCAGAACCCTGGACTGTGGGAGATTCCTGCACCTCACCCCGGGCTGAGGAGGAGAGTCAAGCAGGGCATTGTCTAATGGCCACGGAGGTTTCCAGTTTGAAGGCAATCTGCGTTGATTATCAAAATCCATATTGGGAACGAAAAGAGACACAGAACGAGGCAAAATATAAACAGCCATAGAGTCAGAATTGCTATTCGTTTCATGCCTTACTCTTTGAAACTCAGTTTTTGGGAAGAGCACTGAGTGAATCTAACATTTACTCTTCCCACTATAAGGACAGGGAAGATGAGCTGATACACAATCTGTCTCGACACCTCCTCGCCTACCTCAAGGCATCCTTTCTAGTCAGCTCGGGTTGCAAGCGGCGCGCGGTAAAAAAAGACTTCTCTTGCTTAATTTGTACCTTATCACTCGGAATTTGAGAGTGTACAAATTGCATAACTCTGTGAAAACAAAGTTGTTTCATTATGGATTCAAATGGAACAGCTGGCTTGTTATTCCAGAGCCCAGTTTGCGTTGGTTAGAGATGCGAAAAGGAACCTTATTTATACTAAACTTATAAATATTAAACCAGAATGTTTAGAAACATCGAACACTTGACAAGAAAAAGAGCTTTTGACTTCACCAGAGTCCAGGATTTCATGAAAGGAGGAAAACGGGAGTTGTTTATAAGAGGCTGCAGGAGATGGAGCTCTCAGCAGCTCGGAAAATGCAAGGGGGAAGCAGAGAGACAAGCTTGGATCCAGCAGAGCTGAGCCTGGATCCAGCAGAGATAAGGCCGGGATCAGCAGAGCCGAAGCCGGATCCAGCAGAAGACCGAGTCGCGGACCCGGCAGAGTCAAGGCGGATCCAGCAGAGTTAAGCCCGGATCCAGTAGAAGCCGAGCCCGGAACCCGCAGAGCAAGACCGGCTCCAGCAGAGCTAAGACCGGACCCAGCAGAGCCAGAGCCCAGATCCAGCAGAGCAAGCCCGCTCCTCAGCCATCCAGGAAAAGGAACTGCCGGCAGTTCTGGGGCTCCGTGAAGCCCCAGGCTGGCTGCTCTGCAGGGAAAGCCGAGAGCCCCGAGACCCTGAGAGGCCCCTCATCCCCTTCACCTGCGGGGTCCGGTGTGTCCCGGTGAGGAGCCCCAAGAGCTCCTCACCTGGCGGGTCCGTGGTTCCCGGGAGAGCCCCTCACCCCCTCAACCTGCGGGTCCGATGTTGTCCCGGAGAGCCCGGAGAGCCCAAATGAGCTCCTCACCTGCGGGTCCGTGTGTCCCTGGCGGAGAGCTTGAGAGCCCCAAGAGCTCCTCACCTGCGTGGCCGTGTGTCCCGGAGAGCCCACAGCCCCACCCTCACCTGCGGGTTCCGTGTGTCCCGGGAAGCTCCGAGAGCCCCAAGAGCCCTTCACTACGGCTTCCGTGTGTCCCGGAGAGCCCTGAGTCCCTCACCTGCGGGTCCGTGTAGTCCCGGAAAAGGGAAGGCCCCGGAAAAGGTTCCCAAAACCCCTTGGCACTGCAGAGGGAACGGCAGCGGCACCGGGTTGGACCAGCACAGCTTCAGCTGGCCCCGCTCATTCAGCTCCAGCTGCAGCTTCTCAGGAGCTTCGGGCTTCACTGCAGACACAACAATTACCAGCTGAGCCCCAATTGCCAAAATCAATTCCAAACTTTCTCTTCAACTCACTTTTCAAGAGCTGTCCTATTGTATGGCAGGGATGCTGTGCAGTATTCCCTGGAAAAGTCACCCTGGCACTGTCAAAACAGTTAATCAGCGAAATGCCTGTCTGGGAACCTCCAATTCCCTTAAAATTTTTCACCATGACCACAATCTTCCCAGTAACCAACGCCCTGGCTTACCTGTGTGTCATTCCCAAGCGCAAAAGGAATGAATGAACTTTCCCATAGCGTTTCAAAACCACAAAGGAATATTCTGCTAAGCTTTTCTTTAACCTAGCTATTTACCTTTAAAAAATATCTGTCTAGTTACTGGAGATTCAGGCTGTCTTGAGAAAACAACTCTCTCACAGTGGGTGATATTCAGTCATTTTGCATGGTAGAGCAACAGAATGCATAATCTACCTCGCAGAAGATTTAATTTAATTATAAGCTGCTATCCATGCTACTGCCAAATGAAAAATTCTCCAATGCCTTTTGCACATACAAATAGGAAAGAATGAAAAATGTGTCTTGCAAGAAATTTAGGTCAATCAATTTTTTACAGTCTTTTCTTGAGCTAGCCAAGAGCTTAGTCACTAATGAAACCAGTAAACAGACTATCATGTTTCTAAAATAAATTGAAAATCTCAAATATTGGTTAAATTAAATCTATCTGCTCATACTCAGTGATCAGTACAATATTTTATAAAGTGCTGTATGAAATTAAATGGTAGATTAATTAAAAACAGAGCCAAAAATAGCTAGAAGTATTGCTTCTGTCTCCACCACAGACTCAAATTCTGTGATTTATTTAGTCCAGCTGGTGTCCTCTGTCTATCAGAGATTTTTTGGCCTCCTGGTAGATGCAAGAGTTTGCTGATCAGAACAGTTGCAAACTTGAAAGCTCAGATGTATTATCCTTGTGAAAGGAGAAATAGGCATAAAGATCCTAAATACCCTGTGCAAGTCCAGCCTAATTTTGGTTGTGAAGGTTTTGCTTTTCTTTTTGCTTTTTCTCACAAAGTCAGTTTCTCTTAGAAGGCTTAAAGTGACGATTTGGCCATGGACCCCCTTCCCAAGGTCATACACTTCTGTGGATAAGGTGCATTATTGTGCTTCTTGGAATTCTCCATGCCCTATGCAAAACAGGACAGCTGGTGAAAACCTCCAACAAAATTCAGGCTAATTCAGATGAAGATTTCAGGGATGATATCATTGATGCAGGGCAAAGAAAACACCAATTTTTTTTATTACTATTATTTTTTATTGTGGCTGGATGACTTTTAAAAATCTGATTGCAACCAGGGTTGAAATTGCTCTTGCAGAATATTTTTGGGATATATGTAACATAATGGTAAAGTTTCTCTGCCTTGAAAAAGTCTGTTCATATGTAGTTGCCTTTCAGAACCTACTTCAGTGCAGAAAGACTCATTGAAATTGTTATAATTTAAAATAAACAGGTAGAATTATTCATACAGCTATAAGATATAAATTTATATTTGAATTTTAATGATTGATTATTCAATGACCAATTGAAAATTGTCTTCAAAGAAAACCTAAAATTGCTTTATGTAAAATTGTATCTTTAAAGTCTCCAGCATGCATTGGAGTAAAGTGTTCAGAGGTTTTCCCACTGGCAGCCAGTGAAGCACAATCTCCTCCACAGCTGCCAGCAGAGGGTGTGGGTTAGAGAAACTGGAGCCGTGAGGAGGGAGAAAGGAAAGGAGGGCAAAGAGACACTGATGGTGAAACCAGGCCAAAACTTCATCTACTCTACCCTGGGAAGTTGATTTCTTCTCTGAGCTGGCCCTAAGTCAGAGATGGTGTACAGGTCATGAGGGATGCCAAAAAGACAGATTAAAGAAGGAAGGGATAGTATGATGGCAGTGTTTGAACCTTCTGGCCAAGAGCCACGGTCGGGAATGTGGACTTTGAACGTGCTGTAAATCCCACTGCCTGAGCTGCTCCAGCTGTAAATGAACACCTGTTTGGGCTGAGGACTTAAAAAAAGCTGAATGTGATGCTAACTTTACTGCTACTTTCCTGAGCTGGTGTACTGCTGGCTGCTGAATCTTACATGTCTTAATCATGCATGCTGGGCTGGGAGCATCCAGTGGAATTTTGGGCACACCTTTCCCAATCCCCTTCGCTTTTAGATTGGGACATGTGTTGAAAAGACATTTCCTAATGACAAGAATTTGGAACATTCTTTCTTGTCGTATGTACAGAAAAAAAAAAAAAAAAAAGGAGGTTAAGTTCTTTTTATTATAGAGAGCCCCACGCTATGGCCAGCTATTCAATTCTGTGAGCAAAAATCATTCATGATAAACAGATACATTCAAAGTTCTTATTGATCCAGTTCTAACTCAACGTGATAAGTATCTCTTTCTTCTGAATTTAATGGAACTTGGATTGAACTGGGAGTACTCATCTGATCAGGCAGCATCAAAAAAGTGTTTGTTCTCCAGTCATAGCTACCACAGAAAATTAATTTTAAGACAGTTAGGATCACATACAAAATATCCTTATATGTCCCAGGTACTTTTGAGCTAGAAGTACATTTGCAGAGAAAATTGCAATCTACTAGCAGTCATTCCACTGCAGCAAAAGTAGGCTAACTTCATCAAGTATGTTATTTGCTGTGAATTATTCAAGCTGCAATGTTACCATGGTTACAGATGTGTTACTTATCCTCACATCATCATTATTTTTTTTTTAGTCATTGTGCTTACACTGTAAATAGTGTTTTACTTTTTCTGAACATGCCATTTGCAACATGAATAGGAAAGAAAGTTCATAGGAGCATCAGTACTGATGCAGTGTGGCTTTGGCATTGGCATTAATGTCCCTAAGGGCAGCGTGACACTCATATAAAACATCTGATCAACATTTTGCTTTTGTGATTTCCATACTGATGTCAGTGCATAAGGTAACTAACAAAGGCATCATAAAAATAATATCAACTTTTTTATTACTGTATTTGCAGTGTACATTATCATTATTGTAAAATATTATTTTGAGGTATAATCAGAGTCAACTGTATTTGGACAAATTTTCTTTATGAGAATATTAACGAGTTGAAAAACAAAACAAAAGGTTATACTAAAAATTGTTGGGCTTTTCACTTAATTCCACCTCATATTGTTCTTTTCTGATTGTTTGGTAGGTAATGGCCTCTACAAGTTGATAAATTAGTTATTCTTCATAAGAATAACTAGTTACTAGAGGTTTGCAGTTTTTGAAAACAAGGAAATGTTGAATGTACATCTTCTCAACTGAAAATGTTTCCTTACCCTGGGAAAAAGAAAATGAAGTCAAATTCACCTCATTATACAGATCTCTGAGCTGAGATGATAAAAGTCCCAGTGTAAAATGCAGTAAGATGCTGAAATAACTCCTAAAAATGGTTGAAATATTTTAAGTGTTGCATATTTTGCAATTTCATTGAGTAGTTTTTATCCACAGATATATAAGTTAAGATCTTCCTGAATTCTTTTAACTATCTACATTTAGTCAATTGAAGTCAATGTTAAATATCTAGATAGCTTAGACTGTCTTTATTGAAAGTGGAGGAGAGTATCACATTTGGGTATGTATTTATATGTCCTAAAGTAGATGTTTGAAATGTGTCAGCTTAACTGCGTGCCAGAAATATCTATCTCCATCAAATACAAAGATAAGAGATAAATGCCTGAAGTAAAAGGATGTTAATTCTGCCTACCAAAATCTGTCTGTTTTAAGGGAAGCTGTTATTCGTTGCTCTTTTTTTGTTGTTTGCCATAGATCAAACAAAGCTTTAAAAATCTCTATTTCATTGTTAATCTCATGCACTTGCCTTTTCTTGACAGAAAAGCAACATTTTTTAATTCCCGTTCGTCTTTTATTATCGATTCCGTCTGCACGATATTAATCCATTTTGATGATTACCATTAAAAAAGCAAGTTTGATGTCTGTGTATCTTGTCCATGCTACTTCTTACTTCTGAAATTTTGATTTACTAAAAAGTTTTCAAAAGTAGTTCATCTGGTCATTCTGTGTTGGAGACTAACAAAAAGTTTTGTGATAGAGATTGTGTGTCTCTTATAAACCCATAAACCCCCCTCATTTTCAAAATTATATGTTAGCAACTAAATTGTCAAATTTTCTTTTTTTTTATCTTTTTTGGAATATTTATTTATAGATATATATTATTTATCTCAAGAATTATCTCATTATACAGATATCTGAGCTGAGATGATAAAAGTCCCAATGCAAAATGCAGTAAGAAGCTGAAATCACTCCTAAAAATGGTTGAAATGTTTTAAGTGTTGCATATTTTTTAATTTCATTGAGTAGTTTTTATCCACAGATATGTAAGTTAAGATCTTTCTGAATCCTTTTAACTGTCTACATTTAATCAATTGAATTCAATTTATCTCAGACTTATTTTTATTTATCTCAGATATATTTATTTTTCTCAGAATTCAACAACTAAACCCACTAATAGAACAGGTACTCATTATTAAAATGTAGCATATTAATTTAAAAATACAAGCAGTTGTGGCAACAGCTTAATTAAAGTTCTACTTGTATTAAGATTCTTACTTAGCAAGATAGATGTGTAAGATTTAGCACAGAAAGGGACAAAGAAGTGGTAGAACATATTTTGATAAATTGTGAAGTATTATTCCTGGAAATTTTCTCTCAGCAACTGCTCAGCTGTGGCAACCATATAAATATATTGCAAGATAAGGGACAATGTTTAGGATATTATGAAAATACAGGACATGTCCTTTATTACTTCTTGTTTTTGAAGAAGGGTTTTGTTGTGGGCTCTGAAACAGCAAATGAAACTATTTTTGGAGTTACTTTGTGTAATTATTGAATCATTTACAGGAACATATAATTACTGTACAGTACATCATTTTATATGGTAGGTTTTGTTTTTTTTTTTTTTTTTCTTCCTCACAGAGGTTTGACATCTGAAAGGATGATTTACCAGTGTCCTTATTGTTGTTGGATCAGATCATAATACACCAATTCTATTTCTAAAAATGTCTTTTGAGTAAATTTATTTCTGTTAAATGTAGTTCAATAATTCATGGTAGCCAGATAAAGGTAAATGTAAAATGAATTTTAAATTTAAAAGTAAATGGAAAATTACCAAAAAGAAATCTGAAGTTCCACATACCTTTAAATGTACTGATTTTGCCTTGGTAGGTTCAAATTTTTTTCCTGTCATTGCCTTTGCATACACTATATTATTTAGATCGTACTCATGTTTTCTGTGCAGGAGAATAGACGAAGGAACATTGTCATTTGTGGAAATCAGATGACTCTGGCTCAGGACAACAGTTTTATTATTATTTTTGTGGCCTTGATGATTTTTGCTTTTCCTTTACGCTTCTGTACCCTCTATGCATCCATCTGTACCCTTAGCCCACATTGCTTGTAATTCCTGAAGTTTGATATTCCAGTTTAGTTTAGGCGTTTTGCTGGTCAGAGAGACCAAACATCCCAGGGAAGGAGTCAGTCGGGCTGCCCACCCTAGGTCGTTTGTGCCCTTTTACACCCAAGATCCAGCCTTGGTTGAGCCTTCTCTCTGGAACATTTTGTGTGAACTGGGCTCTGGCTCATCTGGGGGGAATTCTTTAGAATAAGGGGACATTACTGCATTTGTTAAGTTTCTTATTGGGGAATCCTAGATGGATATGCTAATTCCTGAAACCTATAAAAATTGTACCCGTGCTGTACACGAGTGTGCATTCTTTGCCATCGAGTTGTGCAGCTGGGATCCCAAATACCAAGAGTAAAACCCTTTTTATCCCCTAAACGTGTCTGTGTCATTATTAAAACTGGCCTTTTAAGGCAACAGTTTTTCTAGCACCCCAGATGGGACACAAAGGAGACCGAGTCCTAGCTCTAGGATCAAGAGCAACATCCTGTCCTGCTGATCCTCTCCTTTGCCGGCACTTTGGGACGGGGAGCAGCAGTCCCAGAGCTGAGACCAGGAACTTCAAAGAAATCCAACACAAGGCACGGGGAGGAGATAAGATAAAAGGGGTACGGTATTTTGCTAGCAAAAGGGTTGGTGAGGGTGGGTTTGTGGCCAAGGGGGCCCTGTAAAGGGGGGTTTTCTGTAATAAGGAAATTTCCATTTCCCACGGGGGTGTGGAAAGAAAAGGACGCTCTTCTGCTACAGGGCTCAGTGCAACACGCAGCTGAAAGGCTCAGGGCTGGATCTCTCTGCTGGGGTGGCAGAAAACCAGCAAGGGCAGGTTTCTTGCACGCATACGCTTCTGCTTTCTCTCTGCTCTACTTTTGCACTATAGGTTAGGCTTCAACTTGTAGTGGGAAAAGATATAACAAACAGAAAACTCATATGTGCAGCTTCATCGTTTGACTACTTCTCCTTTCGCCTTTTCTACATCGATATTTCCGGGCTCTCCCGGGACACACGGACCCGCAGGTGAGGGGGTGAGGGGCTGTGGGGGCTCTCCCGGGACACACGGACCCGCAGGTGAGGAGCTCTTGGGGCTCTCAGAGCTCTCCCGGGACACACGGACCGGCAGGTGAGGGGGTGAGGGGCTCTCCGGGCTCTCCCGGGACACACGGACCCGCAGGTGAGGGGGTGAGGGGCTCTCCCGGGACACACGGACCCGCAGGTGAGGAGCTCTTGGGGCTCTCCCGGGACACACGGACCCGCAGGTGAGGGGATGAGGGGCTCTCGGGGTTCTCGGGGCTCTCGGCTTTCCCTGCAGCAGCAGCACAGCCTGGGGCTCTCCCGGAGCCCAGAACTGCCGGCAGTTCCTTTTCCTGGATGGCTGAGGAGCGGGGCTGCTCTGCTGGATCTGGGCTCGGCTCTGCTGGGTCCGGTCTTAGCTCTGCTGGAGCCGGTCTTGGCTCTGCCGGGTCCGGGCTCGGCTCTACTGGATCCGGGCTTAACTCTGCTGGATCCGCCTTGACTCTGCCGGGTCCCGACTCGGCTCTGCTGGATCCGGGCTCGGCTCTGCTGGATCCCGGCTTATCTCTGCTGGATCCAGGCTCAGCTCTGCTGGATCCAAGCTTGTCTCTCTGCTTCCCCCTGCATTTTCCAGCTGCTGAGAGCCCCATCTCCTGCAGCCTCTTATAAACAAACTCCCGTTTTTCTCCTTTCATGAAATCCTGGACTCTGTGAAGTCCAAAGCTCTTTTCTTTCAGTGTTCGATGTGTTCTAAAACGTGTCTGTGTTTAATATTTATAAGTTTTAGTATAAATAAGGTTCTTTTCTGTTCTCTACCACGCAACTGGCTCTGGAATAACAAGCAGCTGTTAATTATGAATCCATAATGAAACAACTTGTTTTCCACAGAGTTATGCAATTTGTACCACTCTCAAATTGATGGTAAATTTAAAGAAGAAAGCGTTTTTTACCCCGCTTGCTACCTGAAAACTTAGAAAATCCTTGTGCAGAATATGAGAACATTATCTCATTTCTCTTAGGGAGTAAATTGATTCACTCAGCTCTCCCAAAAACTGAGTTCAAAGAGAAGGCATGAAAGAGAATTCTGACTCTATGCTGTTTATTTTGCCTCTCTGTGTCTCTTTTTCTGTTCCAATAATGGATTTTGATAATCCAACAGATGCTTCAAGTTGCTCTGGAAACCTCCGTGGCCATAGACAATGCCCTGCTTGACTCTTCCTCCTCAGCCCGGGTGAGGTGCAGGAATCTCCACAGTCCAGGGTTCTGGAGTGACTGGAGCACACCCTACAACCTCACTGTGGGAGGTAGGACACCTGCACCTCTTGGGATAAACCTGATTTATCCCCCCAGCTCTTGGGATAAAGCTGATTTTCCAGTTGGCTTTGTGGGTTTGGCATTGGACAACGTGAGCTGGGATAAAAAAATCCTGCAGGAACTTCTTCCTTTCTGCTCCTCCTGAGGCTCAGCTCTTTCCCTGTGCAAGGCTGGCATAGGAATTGTGGAGAGCACACCTCATCCCTCACCCAGCACCTGCTCAGACCCAGAAAAAGCTCTTTTCCTCAGAGCTTTCCCATTTCCATTTCCAGTCAGCAGCACTGAACCTCTCCTCAATTTGATATTTCCCTCATAAAGCTTTCTCTCGCTTCTTGTTTCTGCTTTGTAGCTGAACTGAAGGCCCAAAGCAAAATAAAATGTACTTTTTATATACCCCAGCTTGGTTTGTAATGCTAAACCCTGAGCAAAAACTGACTCTCTGAGTTTTTGTTGTATTTTTCCATGCTGTGCTTGGAATTAACTGGGAATAATTTGGTCTGTGCTGTCATAGGAATTCTCTGAACCATTCCATATCAATCTTAATGCTTTTCCTGGGCCTTTACATGGGCACATGCACCAAGGAAAGAATTAAACTTTGGAAAAGGAGCTTTTTTTCCTAAGAAAATCGTCAATAACAAATACTAAATCTACTTTACTGCCTGAGAAAGGGGAATTTGGGGGGAAATCCTACAAATCTCTGCCTGGTTCCTCGGTATGGGAAGCAAACCTGACCTTTAAAGGATTTTCATGCTGGTTTTGGGGTGTTCTTTGCAAACAGCTCCATTCCAGCTACACCTTGAGCATTCCCTGAATCCCTGAGTGATGGGGGCTGAACTCACTCATCTCTAAATCCTTGGAAAAGTCAGTGATTTTAAGCCTGGATTGCACCACTGCTCCAACTTGGCATTAATTGCAGTGTAAAACCAGGTTTTGAGACTTTAATTTCCTGCTGACTTCAAGAGGAGGAGGAGGAGCAGCAGCTCCTGGAAAGATTGATGAATTCTGTGATGTTCCCCTTGTGCTGTGTGCTTGCACTGCACCCTCCAGTGATTTTCTGCTCATTTCATTCCTGTTTGCCCGGGGATATTAAAGATTGTTTGAATCAGAGCTGAAAAACTTTGGGTGTGGAGGGACACAGTCAAGGCTCATTTCTGCTCTTGTTCACAGTGATTAAAATTAGGAAAGTTAGAAATCCAACTGGGTATGATGTTAAATATTATTATTTATTATATTATTATTATTATTATTATTATTATTATTATTTTCTTTTATTAGAATACTTTTATGTTTTTTGTTCTGTTTCTATATTCGATTCCCCTTTTTTCCTTTTGTGTAGCCTGGGGATATTAAAGATTATTTTAATTGAATTTAGAAACTTCAGGTATGGAGGGACACATTCAAGGCTCATTTCTGCTCTTGTTCACAGTGATTAAAAAGTAAGAAAGTTACAAATCCAACTGGATATGATTATAATAATAATTATATTTTTCTATTGACAAATGCTTTTCTGTTTTCTTGGTTCAGTTTCAAGTTTCAACGGATTTTTTCCCCCTTTTTTCCTTTTTGTGCAGCATGGGGATATTAAAGATTATTTTAATTAGAGATTAGAAACTTCAGGTATGGTGGGAGACAGTCCAAGTTCATAGTGATTAAAAACTAAGAAGTTGGATTTCTAACTGGATAATGATGATAATAACAATTATATATTTTCTATTGACAATTGCTTTTCTGTTTTCTTGGTTCAGTTTCAAATCTCAATATATTTTTTTCCCCTTTCCCCCTTTTTTTATGCAGCTCAAGTCCTGTACTTCCCTCCCAAGAGCCTGACCAGTGCTGGCTCCAACATTTCCTTCCTCTGCATGTACAAAAACAAAACGCAGCCTGTAGAGGCCCAGGAGGTGGTTTGGTGGCTGAATTTAGCTGAAGAAATCCCAGCCAGCCAATATTCTCTTGTGAACAATCGTGTAAGCAAAGTTACTCTTTTCAACTTGACAGCAACCAAACCTAGAGGAAGTTTCTTCTATAACGCTTTGTACTGTTGTCACCAAAGTAGGGAATGTCACCATAGATACGCTGAATTATATGTAGTAGGTAAGATTCCAGAGGATTTTCCATTCTCCTTTTGGGGCATTTTCCTAGCAAGGATGGAATATTTCAATTTAAAGTCCATTTATTGCCTTGTAACGCTTTATTTATTTTTTTTTTTTTTGTTTTTTTATTTGATTTTTTTTTTTTTTTTTGTTGTTTTTTTTTTTTTTTGTTTTTGTTTTATTTTGTTGGTTTTTTTTGATCAGGATGGAATTCCATTTAAACTCCATTAATTGCCGTCTGTACACGCTTGGGTTTTGTGTTTATTTTTTTTAACTTTTATTTTTGTTTTTTAGTAGGTAACTGAACTGTTGTCTCTTAATTAATCAGCTGTCAATGTCTTTTAATTAGACATGGATTTTAATATCTCCTGTGAGACTGATGGGTACTTAACTAAAATGACTTGCAGATGGTCTGCAAACCCAACCACCTCGCTCCTGGGGAGTTTGCAGTTCAGATATTACAGGTATGGATGGCTTTGAATTCTCTTTTTATGTTTGGAAAGCGTTGCTCAAAATGCTGTTGTGTCAAAGAATTCTGGATAAATGTAATTATAAAATTAACAATTTCCTTAAGGGGGATTTATCTGTGTGCAGGAAGGCAACCAGAGATATCTCACTATGGAACAGATCTTATTTTAAGGTTTTTCAGCATTTTTAAAACTGTTTGGGAGCCAGTTCTCTTCAAGCAGTTTCTTTGGATCAGTTATAGAAATGATTCCAGTTGTTCCTAGCTACAAATTGTAGGGAAATGAAGGAAAATCCCATTCCAGGTGGGAATGCCTGGCCTGGGGGAGCTGTGGAATCCCTGTTCTTGGAGATTTTCAGATCCCACCTGGATGGGAGCCTGGGCAGCTCCATCTGATTTGATTTTAACTCTGCTCTGAGATAGGACTTGACACCTCCTGAGGTCTCCGTTCACTCTTTGATTTCTCTATAATCCTCTGTCTTTTTCCTATATACAGACAGATAAAAATAGGGGATGAAATAAATTCATTTCAAAATGGGAAAAAAATTCCTGCTTAGAGAATCAAACCTTAGCTCAGGGAGGGAATATTGCTTTGTGGAGGCAGCAGCTTTGGCTGCAGCGATTCCCAGGATCTCAGATTGGTTTGGGTTGGGAAGGACCTCAAAGCTCATCCCATTCCACCCCTGATATATTGAGCTTGAGAGTTTCCTAGATCCACACAGACAGACAGACAGACAACCCTTCCTGAGGCAAAAGAAATCCATCATTTTCCTGCTCTGCTGGACTGGAGGTGCAGAAATTTTGGCAAACAACTTCCATCAGCTCTGAGTGCCTAATCCTTTGGGAAGCCAGGCTGTCTTCTCTGTTGGAGGTGAAGTTTTGAATTACCCTGGTGCCCAGGTGAATATTTCTCAGGGTTTTGTGGAATAACTGGAATGCTGAAAACTTCAAGTGGAGGCTTTTGGGGTAGGATTAATGCCTGGCTGAGTGCTAAGGTAGGTTTTGTTTCAACTGCTTTCCCAAATATGAATATAATGAGTGCCCTGCTGGGCAGGGAGCTGGGAATAAAACCCCTGCTGCTCATCGTGCCTCTTCTTCCCACGTTTTCACTGCTCAGGTTTAGCTAAAAATGTAATTTTCTAGTGGGAGGTGATAATGTGTAGATTTGTTAGCGCTCCTGCTGGATCAAACAGTGACATTAACACCGCCTGCAAATCCTTCCCAGATGCTGCTGATCCTTCTTTTTGTCCTTTTTGGGGTTTTTTTGGCTGTTTGTTCAGAGTAAGAGCTGAAAGAAGAGACTGCAATGAAATTGCTGCTGCTGCTGCACCTTGGAGCTGGAAGGCAGCTGTGCTGTGCTGTGTGTGATGATTTGGCTGCCGGGTTTTGTTTGGGTTGGGCTGTTCCTCTGGGCTCAGGGCTGCCAAGAGCAGGGATCATCCAGTGGGAGCTGAGAATTCCATCCCAAACCTCCCTAGCGCAGGATTCATCCCAGTGGGGAACAGGAATGCCATGCCGCAAACCTCCTCCATACAAACAAGCAGCCGAGGGGACTCATCAGTGGGCGGATGCCATGCCCAGAGACCTCCACAGCAGCTAGGAATATCAATGCCAGTAGGGAGCTCGTCGACTGAAAGTATCCATCCCAAACCAACAGCAGGGACTCATCCAGTCGGGGCTGAGATTCTCATCCAAACCAACACGAGGGATCATCCAGTGGGAGGTGAAAATTCCATCCCAACACCTCCCAGCACGCGCAGGGATTCATCCAGTGGGGCAGGAAGCCGCATCCCAAACCAAACCAACACAGGGATCATCCAGTGGGGCAGGAATGCCACACCAAACCTCCCACAACGAGGGATCATCCAGTCGGGAGCTGAGAATTCCATCCCAACCTCCAACAGCAGCAGGGATCATCCAGTGGGACAGGGAATGCCATCCCAAATCTCCCCAACAGCAGCAGGGATCCAGTGGGAGCTGAGAATTCCATCCCAAACCTCCCACAACAGCAGGGATCATCCCAGTGGGAGCTGAGATTCCATCCCAAACTACCACCAGCAGCAGGGATCATGCAGTGGGAGCTGAGAATCCATCCCAACCTCCCACAGCAGCAGGGATCATCCAGTGGGAGCTGAGAATCCATCCCAAACCTCCCACAGCAGCAGGGATCATCCAGTGGGAGCTGAGAATTCCATCCCAAACCAAACCAACAGCAGGGATCTCGTGGGAGCTGAGAATTCCATCCCAAACCTCCCACAGCAGCAGGGATCATCCAGTGGGACAGGCAGGAATGCCATCCCAAACCTCCCACAGCAGCAGGGATCATCCAGTGGGAGCTGAGAATTCCATCCCAAACCTCCAACAGCAGCAGGGATCATCCAGTGGGAGCTGAGAATTCCATCCCAAACCTCCAACAGCAGGGATCATCCAGTGGGAGCTGAGGAATTCCATCCCAAACCTCCCACACGCAGGGATCATCCAGTGGGAGCTGAGAATTCCATCCCAAACCTCCAATAGCAGCAGGGATCATCCAGTGGGAGCTGAAAATTCCATCCCAAACCAACACGCAGGGATATCCAGTGGAGCGAAATTCCATCCCAAACCTCCCACCAGAAGGGATCATCCAGTGGGGCAGAATGCCACACCAAACCTCCCCAACAGCAGGTCATCCAGTGGGAGCTGGGAATTTCTATCCCAAACCAAACCAACGCAGAGATCATCCAGTGGGACAGGGAATGCCATCCCAAACCAAACCAACACAGGGATCATCCAGTGGGGCAGGAATGCCATCCTCTCTGGCCCCTTTTCTCACAGGTTTGAGGAGAATTTGAAAAGTTTCCAATTCCAAGAATTTACCCACTTCCATTTCACCCAGAATCCAGGGCTCCTCTCTCCTGTTGCCTGGTGTGATGTCTGGACATGGGGCTTTTAATCCAGAGTTTTGATGGGGTTTCCATCTCCTGGAGACCTCCCTGAGTCTGACTGGTCTGTGTGGCAGCTCCCACTGCTGCCAGTTGTGATTTTGGAAGTCATTCCCAACCAAAGGAAATTTTTGGCAGATTTCCTTTGCTGTGTTTATTGCCAATACCTAAAATCCCACAACTGATTAGGATTTGGAGCTGCCTTCTCTTGCTGTCCCTGTTGCTTTTTGTCATTTGTCTCTTCTGCAGTGGGAAGAGCTTTCATGTCCCACTTTTTCTAGACCCAAATCTTTGAGGAGTGATGCTGGAGTGTTAATGACCCATTGAGTGCAGATTCGTGTTCAAAATCCAAATAATCCTCAAAATCCCAGGCTGTTTCCAGTCCTTTTAATCCCCTCCAGACTCACATTGGCAATATCTCAACTGAATGTGGGTTTTTTCCCTCTTTAAAGGAGCCAAATTTACTGTGCTGACTTTCCAAGGCCATCTCCAGCCTCGGAGGTGAAAGAATGTGATTTGCAGAGGAACCATTCCTACGAGTGCACATTCCAGCCCATTTTCCTGCTCTCTGGATACACCATGTGGATCGAGTTCAGGCACTCCCTGGGAATTCTGCAATCCTCCCCAACCTGTGTCATTCCAGCTGATGTGGGTAGGTTGAGATCCATGAATCTCTCTTCCCTTGCACCCCTCTAAATGGTGTAGGTCAAGTACTTTTCCATAGATTTTAAATAAAAACATGTTTTAGTATTACCTTTAAAAAAAAAAAAAAGTATTAAATGTTATTTCCATACATTTTCCTTGGCACAGGAGGAGATTTTTAAATAGAACATTCACTTTGGCATGTTTATTCCCTCTACAGAAATGCAAGTGTTGTGCTGAAAAATGAAGCTTCTTTTTAAGGTTTTGGTTATTTAATTTTTCAGGCTAATTTGTCTTCAATTAATTGAGTTTATACTCCAGTGCAGTGTATTATTTATGCAGTTATATATTAATTTAAATTCATGGAGACTGTCCATCCTCTTTCATAATGGTGCAAAGTTTTGTGACACACAGAGTGCTTAAATTTTTATTTTAAAAAAGGGGCAAAAGCAGTATTTGAGTGTTTCCAAAAACTCCAAAATGTGCAAATCACCTCTCCTTATCTGCTCTGTGACAGAGCCTTCCCTGGCTATTTTTTGGACACAAATGTGAACATGTGTGAGAGCAAACAAAGCAGCTGGACCCCAGAGCTGCTGCATGAAATAAATTAGAGTGATATAAATATAGAATACATTTATTATGTGGTGACAGTGAATAGAATGATTTGTCCTGGGTGCAGTGTGCTCTGATTCACAGTAAACCAAAACCCCTTCCAGCACCACCCAAACTGAAAAATTTATTTATTTTTTGTTGTTGTTTTCTCCTCATTCATATCTGCTTATCCAAAACAAGTTTATTCCAGCTTGGCTTGGTTTACAAACAAAGGCTCTGGGAGATTCCTGATTGTTCTGCTGGAGAAGCTGGATTTGGAGGCAATTTCCAATTAATCAAAGGAAAACATTTCCATTAATCACTGCACACAGTGTGTGTCTGTCACCAGCCTTTACTGGAGCTGCTGCTTTCTGCAGGGGTGATCCCATTACAATAATGGAATCATGGAATTCCTAAGGTTGGAAAAGCCCTTTAAGACCATTGAATCCAACCATTCCCAGGTGCCAAGGCCACCAGTGCCCCATGTCCCCCAGTGCCACATCCACATGGATTTGAGATCCCTGCAGGAATGGGGACTCCACCCTGCCCTGGGCAGCAGTTCCCATGCCTGACCCCCCCTTTCCATGGAGAAATTTCCCCAAATATCCAACTGAAACTTCTCAATTTATTGCCAGGCTCTGTCTTTTGCTCTTTATCCCAGGGCAGGTACCAAGTGCCAATTCCAAAATATCCTGGTGAGCTTTAAATGGAAATGAAATG
Source organism: Malurus cyaneus samueli (assembly GCA_009741485.1). Taxonomy (NCBI): domain Eukaryota; kingdom Metazoa; phylum Chordata; class Aves; order Passeriformes; family Maluridae; genus Malurus; species Malurus cyaneus. Next base: position 29,385,357 of record CM019221.1, read on the forward strand.
TTGGAAACATTGCCATGGGTTGTGTTTTTCTGCTTTCCTTGCAATAGCAGAGGCCACAGCGTGTTCCCTGCCAGCCTCAGGACAAGGAGAAGCAATCCCTGATCTGATTTCATGGCAAGTGGCAGTGCAGATATTGCAGCAGTTTTTCAATGTTCCCATTTTCCAGTGAAGCCTCTCCCTCCTTCCAGCGTGGGAGCAGAACTCACCAGGAATTCTGGGCTGCTCAACGTCAGCTGGACACGGCCCGTGTTTGCCAACAGGGATCTGACATTCCAGATCCGCTACAGGGAGCACAGGGACCAGATCCCATGGCAGGTATGTGCCCATGGATTGGGGCAGGGATCCCTGCACTGTCCTGGGCTGTGGAGCTGGCTTTATGGGATTTATCCATGGTGTCTGTNGGGCAGGGATCCCTGCACTGTCCTGGGCTGTGGAGCTGGCTTTATGGGATTTATCCATGGTGTCTGTTCCCATCTGGATCAGGGCAGGGATCCCTGCACTGCTGTCCTGTTTTATAGGATTTATCCATGCTGTTTCCAGCTGCACTGGAGCAGGGATCCCTGCATTGTCCTGTACTGCTGAGCTGGGTTTATGTGATTTATCCATGGAGGAAATCACAGGCAGAAACATTTGCAGTGTCTAGCAAAGGAATATTCCTCATAACCCCACTTCCTCATTGGGATAATTTTCAGGAATTTTGACTACAAATATCCCTTTGCTCTCACTGAGTTTTTTTGCATTCTGTCCCATCTTTATGAAGTGCCAGCCTCCTCAGACAGCTCAGTTGTGATCCCTTTGCTCACTCTCAATTTTTTTGCCTCCTGTCCCAGCTTTTTGAGGTGCCAGCCTCCTCAGACAGCTCAGTTATGATCCCTTTGCTCACTCTCAATTTTTTGCCTCCTGTCCGAGCTTTATGAAGTCCCAGGCTCTGCAGTCAGCTCGACTATGATCCCTTTGCTCACTCTCAATTTTTTGCCTCCTGTCCCAGCTTTATGAAGTCCCAGGCTCCTCAGACAGCTCGGCTGTGATCCAGGTAGAACAGCTCTGTGTGGAGTACGTGGTGCAGGTGCGGTGCCGGGAATTGGAGGGGTCTGGATTCTGGAGCGACTGGAGCAGAGCAGCCCAAACCCTCGTACAGGACATCAGAGGTCTGTGCTTGCAGGGACACCCTGAGGGCTGGGCTTTTCCAGACTGTTTCCTGCTCTTCCCAAATCGTTGTTTTGCAGCTCCCTTGCAAGGCCCAGAATTTTGGAGAATCATTTCAGAGGATCCAGCAAGGAAGCAGAGGAATGTGACGCTCGTGTGGAAGGTGGGAGCAGCTGCACTTTGGGCTTTTCCTTTGATCCTAAAACCAGGTGGGGTTTTCCTCCTTCGTGGGAGTTTGACTGGCACATCAGGCACATTCAGGCAGTCCCTGCATGTGGGAATTGGGATTTGCTTTCTGTGTTCCTGACAATTGCTTGGCTCATGCCAGAGGCAGGAGGTGAATCCAGGTGGGAATGCTGGGATGAAATGGGAGCTGGTTTTGGCTTTGTTGTGATAAAAAGTTCATGCAGGACAGGAAAAAGCCCCTCAGTGCCTGCTCACTGCTGTGTGCCTGTGTTCAGTGGGCAAACAGCTGCTTTGGGGTTTGAGCCCTGGGAAATGGGTAAAACAGGGAACTCCTGTGGGGAACAGAGAGCTTGGCTTTCCTTGTCCTGTGCCCTCACTTTGCTGGGAGAGAGGGAATGAGGGTCAGCTCTTCAAGAGGGACACAGGGAATTAAGTATTTCAAAAGACTCCAGGCCTTAGCTAAAAACCAGAATATCTTCATTGGGTCCTGTTAGCTTTAAGTCAAAGCTGCCCAAACCACCTTTGCTTTGGGGAGCAGGGAGTGGGGATGAATTCAGGAATTAATGGCTGTGTTTGCTGCAGCCCCTGATGGAGAAGCAGTCCCTGTGCAGCGTGAGCAGGTACATCATCCAGCACCAGACCCCAGGCAGCTCCTCCTGGCAGGAATGTGTGGAGCATGGCACCTCCTGGTCCTTTCCCTGGACTGAGCCAACACACACCGTCACCATTCTAGCCATGAATTCCCTTGGAGTTTCTGCAGTTAATTCTAATTTAACTCTGTCCCAGCAAATGAGCACAGGTAAGAGCAGCCATGAGTGGGATGTGGGAATCCTGCTTGGAGTCCTTGTGGTGTTCATGGGGAAAGATTTCTTTGGGATAAAATTCCCTCTGGCAGAGTAAGGAATGTTTTATGGGGACACATTAATCACTGACATAGCTGCTGGAAAACTGAAATTTCCATTGTGTGAAAATCCTGATGATCTTTGGGTTGGGAAAAGAGCTGTCTGTCACTGGGCTGTCTTCCCTCCATTAATAAAATAAAAGTAATTAATTGAAGAAAAATCAAATCTTCCTGGAGAACCAATCTTTCATCTAGTCCATTTGGGAACACCCAACATTCCTGCTGGGGAATGTTTTGATGTTTCCAAAATGAAATGTGCTCATGTTTTGGGCTGCCAGGGCACAGAATCCTGAGAATTCCTGAACTATCAATTCCTGGATTTGGCTGCACTCCTCTGTTTCATTTATTCTGGAGAATTCAGGAGTTTTTGATGTTTTGATTATGGGTGATTAAGGAATTGCAGGTGAGAATTGGGATATTTGAACTTTGCTGACTGGAAGAGAAATCCCTCTGCTGGTGGGAGCTAAAGCTCAGGCTTTATCATGCAGAAGATATGAAACAAGTGATAAAATACGAAATTTCAGCATCATGTGGTTGGGAGGATGTGGATCCCAGTGTTTTCCCTGTTTTCCCAGTGGATGCTGTGCAATCTCTGAGTGCCTACCTGGTGAACAGCACCTGTGTGGTTGTGGTTTGGACTCTGTCCCCCCAAATCCACGGGGTAACATCCTTTGTGATTGAGTGGAAGAACCTGAACAAAGAGGAGCAGATGAAATGGGTGCGAGTTCCTCCAAACCTCAGTAAATATTTTATTTATGGTGAGTGTGTGTGCTTGAGAATGCAATTCGTGATGTTAATTGGTGTGGAACAGAGAAATGCAGAATTTCTGAGCTCCAAATCCTTTACCCCCTCTCTATTTCTAATGACTTTCATTGTAAGGATCAATAAACCAAATTCTGATGCTCGTTAAAGGATTGACTTTAATTGCATTAATGATCAGTTCAACAGAGAGGGAAGCTCAGAGGGAAGCTCTGGAGTGAGCCCATTTTGTGGCAATACAATAAAATTTGTTCTGGAACATTGACCACACAGCTAATTATTTAAATTAATACATGCATTTCCTCTGCGTTTGGACTTTACTCATAGCAATTATCACAGTAGTTCCATGAGGTGTTAATTCCATGACAGGATAATGCTGGATTAATAGTTTTAATCTTGGGGTATTGAAGGAGGGATCTATAAAAGGAGGATCCATTATTGCCCCTCTGGGCTGATCTGACTCTGGTGCGTGATCAGAGCCCGTGGGGAGGGAATTGTTTGAACATTGGTCACAGTGGATTGCAAAGGCTCATTTCCCTTTCCAGATCACTTTATCCTGATTGAGAAGTACCAGTTCAGCCTGTACCCTGTGTTTGCTGGAGGAGTTGGCAAAGCCAGAGCCACGGAGCAGTTTGCCAAAGGTGACTGACAGGATCTTTTTCCATGTTTTTTTACGAAGTAAAAGTGACCTTTAAGTGCAAAAGTCTCTGTCTTACCAGAAAAAAATGGAGCAATAAAGTAACTGTAATGTACCTGCAAACAGCAAACAGATCTCAGCTTTCATTTAAAAACTCTCTGTGGGCTGAGCTGAGTGAGGGATTAAATTCCTATTTAAAATAATTCCTTTTTGTCTATTCATTCCCAAGGGAAAGGTTTGTTCATGTGCAATGGAACTGTTGATCAGGGTTATTTCCCCATCTAAGCTCTTGTTTCTGCTGTTTGTTATTTCCCTGTTGCAAGCTATTTGCTCACAGACAAATGATTTGGCTGCATTAATGCCTGTGCTCTTTTATTTCCAGGTGGATTTGAAGCTGGGGATCCTGGCAGTCTCCACGTGGTGCTGCCAATTGTTTTTTCCAGCTCTGTTTTGTTGCTGGGAGCGCTGCTGCTTTCCCACCAAAGGTACCTCAGTCCTTGTTTTCCAAAATTTGGGGTGGTGCAGCCACTCTGCTGAACTGGTGTCACAGAGTCCCAGACTGGTTTGGGTTGGGAGGGACCTCAGAGCTCATCCAGGGCCACCCCAGGGACCTCCACCATCCCGGGTGCTCCAACCCAGCCTGGGACACTCAGGTCCAGGGCACCACAGCAAATCTGGAAAATCCATCCCAGCCCCTCCCCACCCTCCCAGGGAACAATTCCTTCCCAATATCCACCCAAATCTCCCTTTTCCATCTTAAAGCCATTCCCTGTGTCCTGTCCCTCCATCCCTCATCCCCAGCCCCTCTCCAGCTCTCCTGGAGCCCCTTTAGGCCCTGTGGGTTGGGGTCATTCAGCACAGACTGTGCATTTATATTTTCCCAAACTACCACTTGTAGTAGTATAAGAAATTTCCCTTCCTTATATTTTTTTTATCAAACGTGGGCCATTTATCATCTCTCCAATGAGGATTTCATGCTCACAGTGCTGGAATAAATAAAATGGCATTCCTTTCCTGCACAGTGTAGCCCCTGTGAGAGCAGCACCAACCCCAGCATTTCCCTGCCGTTTCAGGATGAAGAAGCTGCTCTGGGAGGATGTTCCCAACCCCAAGAACTGCTCGTGGGCACAAGGAGTAAATTTCCAGCAGGTTTGTGTTTCCTGGGGCTGCTGCCTCTCCCTCCCGGGGCTGTTCAGGGCAGTTTGTGCCCAGCTCTGCCCCTGTATCTCTGGTGCAATCCAGCCCCAGTGATTCCATGCAGAGTTCCCATTTCCCAGCCCCCTGGATTATTCATTGCGTGTGATAAATAAATATCTGCCAGCTCGAACGGGTGAGTGGCAGAGGTGACAGATGGTGGCCTTTGCCAGCACCAGCCCTGTCCCCGAGGGGGATGGGCTCCATCTCAGTGTTTGCTGGTGTCCCTGGAGCAGGGCTGGGCTGAGGGAAGGATCCCAAAATCTCCAGTAGGGACAAAACAGGAGAGTGAGGAGAAAAGGGCAGGGCTGAAGGAAAGGATCCAAACATTTCCAATAGGGATAAACTGGGTGAGTGAGGAGGAAAAGGGCTGGGCTGAGGAAAGGGATCCCAAAATCTCCAGTAGGGACAAACCGGGTGAGTGAAGAGGAAAAGGGCTGGGCTGAGGGAAAGGATCTCAACATCTCCAATAGGGACAAACCAGGAGAGTGAGGAGAAAAAGGTGCTGAGGGAAGGATCCCAACATCTCCAATAGGGACAAACGGGTGAGTGAAGAGAAAAGGACTGGGCTGAGGGGAGAGATCCCAAAATCTCCAATAGGGATAAACCAGGTGAGTGAAGAGGAAAAGGGCTGGGCTGAGGAAAGGATCCCAACATCTCCAATAGGAACAAACCAGGGGAATGAGGAGAAAAAGGGCTGAGGGAAGGATCCCAACATCTCCAGCAGGAACAAACCAGGGGAATGAGGAACAAAAGTGCTTTTCTCATTGTTTAAAAGCTCCTTGTTAATTCTGGTGTGGGAAGGTGGGGATTTGTGTGGGACAAATCCCGAATTCAGGGCTCAGGTGTCACCCACAGCGAGTCTGGGCTGAGTTAGAGCCATTGCTCTAATTCCCACTACTCCAAGTATTTTGACGTTTTCCTCATTATTTTGGCATCTTCCCTGCTGCAAAACCTGGTTTGTAAATGCACAGAAAAAACCAGGGTTTAATCTGTTTTGTTCTGAATTCATTAGGAAATACAAGGGAATGTTCCTTTGGAGCTCTTGTGTTGCTGTCAGTTCATCCTGCTGGGTAATTTACACTTGCATATATTAGGGAGCAGTAAAAACTGCATTTTTCCCAAATAAAGGGGTTTCTCTCACTCAGTTCAAACAAGCAGCTGCTACTCAGGTGGGAATGCTCCAAAAATCCTGTAGAAAAACTGAATTTGACCTGGACAATCCAATCCTAGCAGGGAAGGTTACATCAGCTGGTGTACAAATGATTAAATCTGTCAAAAACATTTTGTTGTAGAGGATTTTCAGCTATAAATTCTCAAAAAACAATGTGTGAACTCAATGTGGCAAAATTCCAGGGTCCTCAGAGTGCCCTGGGAATGACCTTTGGTGTGTGGGGTTTTGTGATCCATAAATCCAGTGGCTGGATGGTGAAATTAAGCTGTTCCATCATCAATGAGCATTAAAATTTCTCTTTCCTTCCAGCCTGAAGCTCTGGAGCATCTCTTTGCCAAACATCCCGAGCCGATGTCGTTTGAACCTCTTCTCCTGGAAGCAGAGATCGTGCTGGAAGACATCAGCATCACCAAAGCCTTGGAAAAAGAAGATCCAGAGGATTTTTTAGGAATGGATTCCACGTTTCCAACCCTCCAGGAGTCGGAATGTGACTCTGCATGCTTCCAAGGCAGCAGCTTTTCCAGGAGCTCCCAGGATGGGGAAAGCACAGCTCAGTGTGGTCTGAAATACGCCACAGTCATCAGTAATTCCAGATCCAGCAGCCTTTACCGGCAGGAAATGAATGCCAGGAGCTGTTTTGATCGGTGCTTCCTGGCTGAAGATCCCGTAGTTTTTGGGGCCTTTTCCAGCAGTGCCTGGGAGATGAGGAATGGAGCATTCCTGGTGCTCAGGGAGCCCAGCAGGGCTCTGTCCCTGATTTCCTCAGAGGGATTCTCTGAGGAGCCTTTGGGTGAGGTTTTCCCCGGCAGCACCGAGCGGAGCCTCTTTTACCTCGGGATCACAGCTCTGGGAAAGGGAGAGAGCGGTGTTTTCCTGGCAGGAACCTCCAAAGGGATGTGGCAGCTCCACAGCACGGATCTGCTCACAGAGAGGGGGATTCTCCAGCACTTCCCAGAAAAAAGAAAAGAGCTTACCCAAAGCAGCCTCCAGCCTAAAGCCACCGTGCCCTACGTGCCGCAGTTTGGGATGGCTGCAGCCAAGGGGCAGGAGGCCACGGAGAAAAACTGACAGCACCACCCCAAAATTGAACATTCCTGATGGTTTGCCAGCTGTTGATGCATTCCCCTGTTTTTCCTCTCATGATTTCTCCAGCTTGTTCTGGTTTTAGGTTTCACCTGGAGCCCCCAAAGGTGAGAGAGGAAGGAGTGAGCTGATCTCAAATATTCATGGGGGAAAAGCTGGAATGGGTCATTGCCTTGGGAATGGTTTGGAACACTGAGTCAGCCTGGATGTGCTTGGGAGGGGTGGATCAGACAGTGAAGGGCTCAGGGTGCTGCAGGAACAGGAAGAGAATCCAGATCCCTGTGTCTCCATGAATTGGAGAAATGATTTCTTGAAAGTAAAATATCCACATTTTCTTGCTGAACACGAGATTCCAAATGCTGCAATTATGAGACTGACATCTCTTCCCAACCTCTTTCCTACAATTCTGTGTTAGAAAAGACAGGAATTTGCTCCTGGGACCCTGAATTTTTGATCTTGGGGGATCCAAACTGTCTGTGTGGCCTTGGAGAAGTCTCTTTGCCTTCACAGCCCTGCCAGGAAGCCTCAGGTGGAGGAAAACCAGGTCTGTTTTTTCTGGAATAAGCAGGAAACAAACCCACTCCTAATTTGCAAGCCAAAGATTTTGTTTTTTTACTTCATAAATATTTTTCTACACCTGCCTTTTCAGAGATCTATTTTGAGGAGCTAAGAAGGATGAATTTATTGTGTATTCCAAAGAATAAATTCCTGTCAGACTTCAGAGAGGCAAAACCAAAAGAGTAAAACTGGCAATACCAAAGCAATGGGGAAATTTAAGCCCAGCTTAATACAGAAGAGCTCACTGCTGGTTTTTGTCAAGCTGCTGACCTGGCTTCTGTTTCTGGATGTGTTTGGATGTTCTGGTTTCCAAAATGTTGTGTAGGGTGAGGAACTAAACCTGTTTAGTTTTGGGAACCCAAACTTGTCACTGTGATTGCAGACAAACCTGGGTTTGTGGGTTCCTGTAGCATTCCAGGGTAAAGGTTCAAAGGATTTAGGATTCCCTTCCTGCTGTTGGGAAGGGAGAGGAGAGCCCAATTCTCTGGAGAATGGAATAATCCTTTTATGGGAGGGTCCAGAAAAACCCTTTGGTTGTGTTTGAAGTTGATCTTTCTCAAGAAATAAAAAGCTGATGTTGGTTTTAGCCTGCACAGTCCTTTCCTGGTCATTCCATAAGGACAGGGGGAGCATCAGCCATGGGAATGATCAGGGTGGAACCAGGGAAGCTTTTCCTGGGGATGTGGGCAAATCCAGGAGGATTTCCCTCAAAGGACACTGCCAGATTCCCAAAATCACCTCCTTTGGGAGCCCAGCCCATCCTCCCACTGCCATCTCATATTTTTTCCTACTGGCCAGAGCAGGTGATGCTCCTCAGGAAAACAAATGGATCTCCTCTACAAAAATCCTGCAGGAAATCCAGCAAATCTGAACTGCTTCGGCAAAAAGAGAAGATTTTGGGTGTGATCAGTGTAGAACTGAGGGATTTGGGATGTGATCAGTGTAGAACTGAGGGATTTTTGGGGTGTGATCAGTGTAGAACTGAGGGATTTTGGGGTGTGATCAGTGTAGAACTGAGGGATTTGGGTGTGATCAGTGTAGAACTGAGGGGTTTGGGTGTGATCAGTGTAGAACTGAGGGATTTGGGATGTGATCAGTGTAGAACTGAGGGATTTTGGGGTGTGATCAGTGTAGAACTGAGGGATTTTGATTTTGGGTGTGATCAGTGTAGAACTGAGGGATTTGGGTGTGATCAGTGTAGAACTGAGGGGTTTGGGTGTGATCAGTGTAGAACTGAGGGATTTTGGGGTGTGATCAGTGTAGAACTGAGGGATTTTGGGGTGTGATCAGTGTAGAACTGAGGGATTTGGGTGTGATCAGTGTAGAACTGAGAGTTTGAATCCGTTCCTGGGCTGTTTCTGTCCTGGATCCCCTGCACACCCCATTGCAATCCCGGTGTTCTGAGGGAGCCTCACCCACAGCTCAGGGCTGGCCACAGCTCCATAAATAATTCCTAAAAGTGCCTCCCAGGCTGGCATTTCCATCCCGATGGAAGGGACATTCAATCCTGCTCCTCACCTCTCCGTGCTCCCACAGAAAGCCAAAATCTGCATATCCTGAGCCCTCCATCTGCCGCCTCTGGCTCCGGTTACGGCTCCGGCCGCTCCCTCGGGCAGCAGCTGCCTCCAGGAGGGAAAACTGGGAGCTTTCCATCATTTCCATCACGGTTCATCCTTATTGTTTTTCTCATCTTCAGGTCAGGTTTTTCCCCACAGCTGAGCCCTTCCCAGCCCGTGGGGGATCGCTGTTTCCAGCCACAGCAGCAAAATCTCCTGAGCTGGAGGCGGCAATGTGCAGTGCATGAGTGTTTTGAGAGGTAAGGAAATATTTTTTGGAGCCACGAGAAGCTCTCTCTCATTCCAGAAAAGGGACACAGGTGTCACCTGGGGAGGGCTGGAAGGAGCTTTGTGCCGGGAGCTGTCCTTGGAAATGTCTGGAGCAGGGAATCTGCGCTTTCTGTGCTCCTGGGCTTCATCTGCTCTTGGCAGAGAACTGGGAAAGAGCTGCCAAGGAGCAGGGGGAAAGTAGGGAACAGGGTCATGATGGGATCTGCATGGGGAGGGGAAAAAAGGGTTTGGAGTGGTGATCTTCATCCTCAGCTCTGCCCAGAGCCAGATGATTTTCATCCTCCAGCCAGCACCACCCTTGGGCTCGGTGCTGGCACATCCCATGCTGTGGGAAGGGAAGAAAAACCCGTGGAATTGTGTTTGGGAGCATCCCAAGAGCAGCCACAGGAGTGACCCAGCACAGTTTCTGTTTCCTTCCCGGGAAAATGTTCTGTGCCACAAACAATCCTGATGGAACTGGGCATTTTTGCAGGGAAATGGCATTTTTGGCCATGGCCTCACGCTCACCAGGAAAGGCCTTTTCAATCTGAATCAAGTAATTTTAGGAACCATGTGCAGCTTCTGAAGTACAAATTAGGATCCTGCAGATTCATTTTGAAGAGCATTCAGGAGTGCAGCTCATTTGTGTAAGAAAATGAATCCAACGTGTCATTATTCCTTTGCCACGTCTCTTGCAGCTACAGTTCAATCCCCCCTTTATAAAAACAATCTGGAATTGATGTTTGAGCAGCAAAAAGTCTGATTTTCATGTTTTGGAATCCCAGACTGGTTTGGGTTTGGAGGGACCTCACAGCTCGTTCACCCCTGCCATGGGCAGGGACAGATTCCCCTATCCCAGGATGCTCCAAACCCCTCCAACCTGACCTGGGACAATTCCAGGGATGGGACAAATTGCAGGGCTGGGTGGCCCCTCCCTGCCTGGGAATGTGGGATTGATGGATCATTGAACCCAGGAAAATCCTGGGATGCCAGGGAGCTTTGCAGGTGGAAGCTGGAGGGGAAGAGGGACACATGGCAGCGAACACACAGGAAATTGGGTTTTCCCAGGAATTCCACACTTGCTGGGGCTTTTTGCCTTTAAATAAACACAGGAAAGGTAAAATTGCACTTTTATGCATTTCTTTGATAGCCACAGCTCCATAAGGAGTGAAATCCATGTTTTCTGTGAGCTCCTGGAGCAAGAAAACCCTCCAGCATTCTGGGCTGTGCTCAGGGCATTCCCCGTGCCAGGGATTTGGAACCAGGTGATCTTTAAGGTCCCTTCCAGCCCTGCCAATTCCAGGATTCCCTGATTCCAAAGCACACAAGGGATCAATAAATCCTTCAAATCATTACCCAGACTGTGATTTCACCCTGGACATTCCAGATTGTTTGGAGAAAAGGGAATCAAAAGGCAGGTTTCTGGTGGGAATTTCTGCAAGCGGAAGGATCCTGTTCCTCCAATCTTCCTTCTGCTGGGAAAGCAACTTTTATCAAGGTTTGAATTCAATCTGTTTAGGGTGTGCATTCAGGTTTTTCTGAGTAAAACACCGGGATTTGAGCGCCTGACCCATGCCCAGATCCTTCTGGTGACACTGCAGAGCTGGCACACAGCTCCAGGGACACCCAAAGGACCCAAAATCCCCCAAATCCCTTCCAGGAAGAGCCAAACTGGACACCCACATCATCCTGTGGCGGGTTTGGCGGGTGCCATTCTGCTCACTAATGATCCCAAACAAAAAAAAAAAGGGAATTATCTGTGGGAGCCTCTAATGAATGACTCGCCATCAGCAGCCGCTTATGCAAGAGCTTTCATCAGCCTGAGAAACTCTCCCTGGGAGAGCTGCAAAACAGCCTTGATGGCTGCTGGAATAAGGCAGAGTCCTGCTGGGAGGGAGGGATGGATGGATGGGAAAAAGAAGGGATGGAGGAGGGGACTTTGAACGCCCATGAAACTCTGTGAGGAGCGAGGGCTGGGACCTGGCTGGGAAAAGGTCACGGCTGTGCCATCTCTGCATTCAGAGCTCCTTAAAGGCTCTTGTCCGGCGTTTTTTATCTCATTTTCCCCCTTTTCCCACCATCCTGGATGGGCCCTTCTGGGAGGCAAATGAAGTTCGTTTTGTATCTCTGAAAATCACGGGAAAAGCAGTTTATGCTTTCAGAACCAAGAGTTGGGGACAATGACAAACACAAACCTGCCCAGTGCTGCTCTCCCAGAGCTTTCCCAGCAAAGAAACTCATTCCAGGTGGATCAAAACTGGGATGGTTGGTGGGATAAAGCGCTGGTGGAATGAGATGGGCTTAAACTCCATCCAAACCCAAACTGTTGTGGGGTTTTGGAATTCTGGAGTGGGATTTTATCACTCTGGGAATTGTGCAAACTGGATTTTACAATACTGGGAATTCTGTGAATGGGATTTTGTCATTCTGGGAATTCTGTGAATGGGATTTTAGAATACTGGGAATGGTGTGAATGGGCTTTTATCATTCTGGGAATTCTGTGAATGGGATTTTATCATTCTGGGAATTCTGTGAATGGGATTTTATAACTCTAGGAATGAATGGGATGGGAAAGCCGAGGAGCAGCGCTCTGTTAGATCTCCCAAATCCACCTGGGACACACAACCCCAGGTGGGCAGGGGACCTGGAGCAGGCTGGAAAGGAGCACTCAGAACCTCCTTTCGATCTTCCAACGATGATTAAAGACCTGGCAGGGAAAGGATTATTGAATCTTGCGCCTGCCTGATGTCAGAGGCATGCTGGAGACCGGCTGCTGTTGGCAGGAACAGTTCGGCATCCCTGTGCTCCAGATGGGTGCTCAGGAAAACTCCAGCTGGGAGGGGAACAACTCCACCCTCAGCACAGGGAGCAGCAGGGACAGGGATGGACTCAGCTCTGATCCCCATTTCTGCCCCATGAACCATCCCACACACTGGAAACAGCTTCTGACTGGAGCAGGGATGGTTCCAGAGGGATTTCATCTGGGTCTGGAGCAGGGATGGTTCCAGAGGGATTTCATCTGGGTCTGGAGCAGGGATGGTTCCAGAGGGATTTCATCTGGGTCTGGAGCCCCAGGAGGGGCTGAAGAGCTGGAAGGGGCTGCCTGGAGCAAGGAGGCTCGGGGGACCTTGTGGCTCTGCACAACTCCCGACAGGAGGGGACAGCCAGGGGGGTCGGGATCTGCTCCAGGGAACAGGGACAGGAGGAGAGGGAACGGCCCCAGGCTGGGCCAGGATTGGATATTTGGGAAAATTCCTTCCCAGAAAGGGCTGTGCTTTAACACCTATTTTCAACTGAAGGGGAAAAAGAGAAAAGGCTTCCATAGTTATAAATGATAGAAACAGGGAATCGTTAGGCTTGGAAAAGTCCTCTGAGACCTCTGAACCCAATCCTGCAGTGCCAGGGCCAGAACTGGCCCAAGTGCCACATCCACAGAGGCCTGAAATCCCTGCAGGGACAGCTGTGGGTTCAGGGATGGGGACAGCTGTGGGTTTGGGGTTGGGACAGCTGTGGGTTTGGGTAGGGGACAGCTGTGGGTTAGGGACAGCTGTGGGTTCAGGATGGGGACAGCTGTGGGTTTGGGGTAGGGGACAGCTGTGGGTTCAGGGACAGCTGTGGGTTCATGGACAGCTGTGGGTTCGGGGATGGAAACAGCTGTGGGTTTGGGGTTGGGGACAGCTCTGGGTTCGGGGCTGGCAGCCAGAGAGGAGAATATTCCCAGCAGCTTTCCCAGCCCTGCCCCACAGCTCCCCCCGGACCTGTCAGGATTGGGATGATCCCATAAAACCCGCTGGGATGAGTCAGCTCCGTGTCTGCCAGGCTGTGGCTGAGGGGGAGGAAGAGGAGCGAGGAGCAGCTCCAGGCTCTGGGGAAGCTGCAGCACAGGAGAAAAGTGACAGAAGCTTCTTCCTCTCTCAGTTCCACGCCTGCAAAATCCACTTTTCCCTGTCCTTCCTGCTAAACCAACACCTGATCCCTTGGTGGCACCTTTGGGATCTGTAAAAGCTGAGGCAGTGGGAACATCCAGCTTTTCCAAGGCAGGGCACCAGATCATCACCTCCTGCTGATGTTTATTCTGCTCTGATCCATGGTTTTTCCAGAGCATCCAGCACTCCCCTGCTCTGTCTGGATGATGGCCATGGCTAAGGATTCAAGCCCAGGCTCCAGAGGAAAATGGGAATCTGAGATCCCAGCGTCACATCCCCAGAATCTGTAATATCCCATTTGATTCCCATTTATTTGGTATCCATGAGCTGCTTCAGCTCCTTCAGCTGAAGTGAAGAGCAGAGAAGGAGCACAAACACTCATTAATTCTGCCCAAGGAATTCATTCCTGGATCTCTTACAGTCTCCAGGGTGTTTGTTTCCTTTTCCTGTTTCCATCCTATTAAAATCCCATCAGTTTTCACCTGGATCCCTTTTCCTGGCACCAAGATCTTTGTGGAAGAGGAGAGAAGATGACAAAGACTTTTAGGTTTGATGAGCTGAGGGCACAAATCCTATGGGGAGTCACTGGCTGGCTTTGCTCGGTGTTGGCAATCCCAAGAAATGTCCCGATCCCTCTGGAAAGAGGAACTTTGGAGAGGAGGAGGACACCAAACCAAGAACAAACCCAGAAAATGGTGTAAAATACCCCAAAATGGTTTCAGTTGAGGTTGCTTTGGGGTGATGGAGGGCTCAGGAACCAGGAGCTCCTCCTGCCATTCTCATTCCAAACCCATTTCCTTGTGCTCCCTTCCTGTTTTAATGGGAATTGTATCCTTTGACAGGATCTCCCCAAATCAATTTATTCTGTTCTGTACCAGCTCTCCTACCACATTTATCACCCAAGGATCTGAGTGCATTCAGCACAACCACAGACATCTGCCAGCTTATTTTTTTTTCCCTCTCAGTCTCCTCAGGAGAAAAAATAAAATGAAGGCAACAGTTTTCCTATTTTAGAAAGTTGGACTTTTCCCCCAGCCTCTTTCACACAAACATTGCTGTATTTTTTTTTTTTCTAGCAGAGAAAACAAATCCTCACAGGATCCACATCCTCAGGTTTGATCCTGAGACAGTTCTGCTCTCCAGAAACAAAGCTGGGCCATCCCTCCACTGACCAAGGGGTCAGGAATGTCAGGAATACTCTTCATCTCAACACGGAGCTTTTTGGCTGGAGGATTGAGAATGTGGGAACTCTGCACTGCAAGGGGACAGAAATGGTCAGAATTCAGGTGAAAATGATGAAAACATCACTTGGACCAGTGACAAATCTGTGTTATCAGTGAATCCCAAAATCCTGAGTTACTGATCCCTGGCGCATCATCTCTGTGGTGTTGGCACTTAAAAAAATCATGGAATGGTTTGGGTTGGAAGGACCTTAAAGCCCATTTAATTCCAAACTCTGCCATGGCAGGGACACCTTCCACAATCCCTGGGTGCTCCAAACCCTGTCCAGCCTGGCCTGGGACACTGCCAGGGATCCAGGGCAGCCACAGCTGCTCTGGGAAGGGCCCTTTTCCCAAAGCTGGCAGGATCCCAGCCGGATTCATGGATATGAAATCCTTTAGGGTGTTTAGAGCTCCGTGATAATGAACAATTGGTGCCTGTGAGTGCCATTTGGTAACTGCAGCAGGGCCGAGGCGGAGCAGGGAGTGCTGCAGCTCTCAGGATTCACTGTGGTGTGGATCAGCAGAGCTCAGCGCCTCTGGAATATCTCAGAGCCAGCGATGACTCCTTGGAGCCGGCTCGGCAGACTCCGAGGAGGGAGATAAGAATAGCCCAGCCCGCGATAGGATCGCTCCTTCATTTCATCCTGCTGCTATCAGCCTCCCCGGGAGCTGCTGCCAGCCACAAACAGCAGCACAGCCCCGTCCTTCCCTCCGGGTGAAGCGCTGCTGCCCCTTCCCAGCCTCTGGAATTGCATCCGCGCCTCTCAATCGCTGCCTGAATCGGGATTGCTGATCTTTTCCTGTTGCCAGGCAGTTGAAAAGCATCCATGTGCTGCCTGAAGGCTGGGAATGGCCACCAGCAAGGTTTGAAATTCCCTGGCCTTGTAGGCTGGAGGAGCAGATTCTGTCTCCTGCCATCATTTGTGTGTTCAGTGCTTCCAGATAAGAGACAGCTCCTAAATATTCCAAGGGTTTGCTTGAGCCCAAACCACAGGGTTTAAACCTGGGAAATCCAGGGAAGGATTGCTGAAGTGACTTCTCCGTGGTGTTCACAGAGTTTAACATATTTTTCACAGTAGACTCTGGACCTAATTCCTCACACCTGAGGAATTCCACACACCTGACTCTGTGTCCAGGGTAGCAGAGAGGGGAGAAAATTCACCTTGATTCTCCTCACTGCAGCCCAAATGTTGTAAATTTGGATGAAATTTGGTTGATAATTGATTTAATATTTAAAAAAACCCCTCCTGTTTATTATAGAAATCTCTCAAGTGATCTTTAACTCATAGTTTTACTGAGCTGGACAGACAATCTTTTCTCCTTCACATGGCACTAAACTTTCATTCAATATTGTTCTTTTCCAGCATAAAGCCTGGTTTATCAAAGTCTGCTGTGGTCTGGCCTCTGGGTCTGTGGGATATCAGGCCATGGGATGGTCCTTGAGCAGGAATTCCAACACAGCAGCCTTCTGTTCCCTTTTCAGAGGCTGCAGTCATGAATCCCTGGAAAAAGTCAAGGGGCTGTGTGTCATCCGCAAATAACTCTTCATTTAAAAGGTTTTATAATGAATGGATTTTATTTTTCTCTGCTGGACTCTGAGGTTTGGGGAGTTTCTAAAAGACTAGAAAATTCCTCTTTTACCAGGCGGGCCAAGTTTTTCATCTTATTACTCCAGCAACTTGGCCTTTGATGAGGACACCTAACACCCAAAGATCTCATCTTTAGGATCAAACAGAAATTCCTACTGTGCCAAACCATACAAAGAGAATTTTCCTTTACCTGCTGGGTGTTTGGGGTGCTGTGACCAGGAGCAACTCCCACAGGTGTCAATGTGACACTTTGCCATTGGATCCTTGTGGTGAGCAGCTCTTTTTGCCAGGACCTCACCTCCTTCAGGGGGAAAGATTCTTTCCCAAAATCTATCCCACAGAATGGTGTCCCGTGGTTTGTACCTGGGTGTGGAATGTTGTCTGTCTGCTCCGGGAGAGTCCTCACAGCACTGCCGGCTGCCCCTGGGGTTGAACCAACATCGATAAATTCGTGTTTAATTCCATGGAATCCCACTGGTTTGGGTTGGGAGTGACCTTAGCGCTCCCCTCAGCCCACCCCCGCCATGGGTAAGGGATCCCACCCTCCAGCTCAGGCTGCTCCAAAGCCTCATCCAGGCTGGAATTCGCCGGATTTGCTGCAGAGCCGCTGTCGGAGCTCGCCTTGGCTCAAAGCCGCCCAGGGGGGACCCGGGGCCGGGGCTGCGGCGGGGGAGGGACGGACGGAGCGGGGCGGGACGGACGGAACCGGGAGGGGAGAGCGGAGCCGAGCGCTGAGGGAAGGGAAGGGAAGGAGCGGGGAAAGGAGGAAGGAGCGGGGAGGGAAGGGAAGCAGAGGAGCAGGCAGGGAAGGAGAGGGAAAGGAAGGGAAGGAGAGGAGCTGGAGCGAAGGGAAGGAGAGGAGCTTGGAGCGAAGGGAAGGAGAGGAGCTTGGAGCGAAAGGAAGGAGGAGCGAGCGAGCCGAGCCGAGCCGAGCCGAGCCGCGCGCGCTCCCCGCGTCCGGCCCCGCTCGCTCCGCAGCGCTCGGGAAGCGCGGCCGCCGCTCCGCCGCCAACGCCGGGGCCATGGAGCGCTGAGGGGCCGCCAGAGCCTGAGGGGAGCTGAGGGGAGCGAGGGGACCGTGAGGGGACTGCAGGCTGAGGGAACGTGAGGGAAGCCTGAGGGAACCTGCAGGAACGGGAGGAGAACCTGCGGGAACCTGACCGGAACGTGAGAGGAACCTGCGGAGCCTGAAGGGAACGTAAAGGGAACCTGCGGAGCCTGAGGGGAGACTGCGGGAAGCTGAGGAGAAGCCGCGGGCAGCCCGGAGCCGCCGCCCCCGCCGAAGGTAAGCGCTGCCGCCTGAGGGGCCGCGGCCCGCCCGGGCCGGGGCCGGGGCTGGGGCTGAGGCGGCCCGGGCTGTGAGGGACCTGCCCGGCCTCCCGCTCCACACGGTCCCGGGGGTCCCGGTCCCCGCTCCGAGCCCGCGGGGGTTCCTAATCGGCCCACGTCCCTACAAGGACGCGCCAGATTCGACTTGATAGCGGTCGATTCCTTGGGTCGTGAACAGCTCCATTAAGTTTTGTCGGGTGGAATCACATGGCCTTAAGAGGGGGAAAAAAAACCCAAACAAACAAGAATTGCGGTTTGCCAGCGAGCGGTTATATTCCTGATTTTTTTTTTTCCTAAATTACTTTATTTCTGTGCTCTCCGCATCTTACAGACATTCTGTGTACATGTTTATATCCCGTCAATTTCTTCCCGTATTCTGTTGGAATTGCTCATTTCATCCTGGCCGTGTTGAGGCTGCCGTGTGGCAGAATTGTGTTCCATTGAATCGCATTCCCGGCATTTGTGGGACGGGGGCTTTCCTGCCGGATTCCCTTTCCCTCCCGGATTCCCTTTCCTTGCCGGGTTCCCCCTTCCCAAAACCCTCGGGAGCGATCTGGAGCCCTCGGAGCTCCGGGTGGGATGAGCCCTCCCGATGCTCCTCTCCCGGGGACATTTCCCCTCCCGGCTCTGCAGCATTTCCCTGCCATGTGTTTGGAGTCTGTTTGTTTTTTCCTGAGCCTCCTTCTCTCAGCTGGTGGGAGTTGGGAGTTCAGGGAGGATCTGGAAGTTGTTTTCTTGGTGTTGCTCCACATCAGCTCCTTATCTGCTGCCTGTGAGCCCGTGGAGCAGAGAGAGGAGCTTTTTACCTCCTGAGGTGCAGGTTGAGGAGTTATAAATCAATTCTGGTAAGGAATGAGGTATTTGCTGTGATCTCTAGGGCTGGGATGTCACCATGAAATCACTGAGTTATTTTCTGTGATGCTCAGCATCTGTTGCAACAGGAAACATCCCAAGGGATCACCTGCACTGAGGAGAAAATTCCTGGTAGATCCCTATATTTGCAGCAGAATCCATGCAATGCCTTTTTTTTGTCTTTTCTTTCCTCTGGAAATTCAAGTGTCCAGAGGAAGCAGCAGGGAATAAGGTGGATAATTGTGTTTGCAGGTTGTAAATCCAGTGAAACAGAGAACTTTTTTAGGCCACTTTGAGGAAGATGCTCGTTTCTTGTGTCCCTCATTATCAGCTCCAGGGAGGGAGCTGATGCTTTAAAAGGTTAAAAACAAATCTCCCCTCTATAAATCATCTGGAATAAAAGCTTGTTAGTACAACAAGTGCTTTTGCTAGCAGATTATTCATTGCAATTCACTGTTTCTCTTGTTTATTTTAATTTTTCCATGTGCCTGCTCAGGTGCTCCAGGTACATCTGTATCCTACTTTATTCCCACCTCTGGACATTTTAGATCCCAGGAAACAATTTTTAATGCAATGTTTTAATGTGAAGCTGAAGCAGAGGATGATGTTGAGCCTTGTTGGGTGTTTTTCCTCCACCACTTCTGTATTGACTTCCCAGCTCTTCCCACGTCACATGGAAACCTCTCCTTATTCAGCATCCAAATCCTGATTTATCCATCAGGAAGCTTAACCCAGATTAGCTGAGTAATCGTCTCTGGGAGCACAAGGCTCCTTTAAAAAGTCATTCCAATCAACTCCCTGGAATTTGCATATTTGAAATGGATAGCCATGCAGGGAGCTGGAAAATCCTGCCTAAAATGGCAGTTTTTAATTGGGAATTTTTTGTTTTACCCAAGCAGCCTTTCCTTGGAATGATCCACGTGGAGAGATGTGGGAAGTTTTAAACGTTTGGGAAAAATAGTGACAAAACAATGCTTAGAAACACCTTTATTCCTTTAAATTAAGTGCCTGTCTTTCCAATTTTACAATCTTTATATGGTTCCCTCAGCAAATAAAATTATCTAATTATGGCAGTGGGATAAATACAGCCTTGGCAGATGGGAAAAAAACATCGGGAAAGTGTAGGACAAATAATGAGGTGAAAAAAACTCCCCTGAACTTGATGACTATTGCAAACAGATGAGTGAATATTTATATTAAATATTGCTTTGGAGGAAAAGGATTTTAACCTGATGTTATAACTCACACTCTGGGTTTTTTTTTCCCCTTTAGTTTAGAGAATGAAAATAATTTGTCAGCTTCACTTTGGGTTTCTTGCCGCTGCAGTGTTTTGGTTTCAGGCAATGCAAGGGGATGCTTTAGCTGGGGTAGGTGAATTTGAGCTGAAATTCTTTAATTAGGAAAACAGCTTTCAGCTTCACGCTTGTTTTTACAAAAAAAGCACAAATTGATACCATCCTGTTGCTGCTGAAACACTCAGGGAAAGCAAGGCTGTGCTTCCTGTTCCACCTCTGAGTTTTCCATTCATCTGTGAGCCCTTCATCCCTTCATATCCCAAATAATTTAAGGATATATCCATTATTCAGGTTAAAATCTTAGCGAGGGTTTAATGAATGGTCCAGAGAAAATAAATTAAGGCCTCTCTTCTTGGTTGTGCAGCAAAATTGAAAAATCCAAGCCTTTGAGTTTAATTTTTTAACTTAATTTTTCATTAGATGTCCAATTAGACCAAGGCCCAATTTGCCAGCGTGTTCTTGAAGCACAAAACTTGGTGAAATAATTCCTGTAAATCACAGAAATCTCCACAAGTCTGAGAAACTTTGCAAACAGAAAAAAAAAAAGACAATTTTTAGAGAACAATAAAAGAAGATAAAATAATTTAACCTTTGTATTTTAAAGAGGGAGGGAAATAAGAGGGAACTTCCTGGGAGAGCAGCTGATTCTGCCTCCAGTGGAATTCCCTGCACTTTCTGGTGCAGCAGCTGGCACTGCTGGCAGTGATGAGAAAATAGATTAGAGGATGAGGCTGGATTAAATCTGTGCTTATTCAGGTGCTTAAAAAAATGTCATTCTGTGCCCCCCGAGTTTGGCTTTTCCTCATGTTTGGGCACTTAAGGATACGCTTGGTTTATAAATAACTCAGGGGTGGAAAATGGGGAAAATTCCCTTGTTTTTGTCTTTGTTTCTCCTTTTTCTTTTCGTTTGTGTGGATTGTGGGATTATTTTTTCCCTCCCCTCCATCCATTTTTCTTTCCTGAATGTTTACTCCTCTTTGGAAGTCAAGCAAAGAGAGTTGTGGTGATTTTTCCCAATGGGAATGACGTAGAACCAAGGCAGATCCAGGGGCTGGGAGAAATTAAGGACAATCAGCTGAAAATTTAGATTGGGAATTGGGACAGTGTAGAGCAAAGATATTGCATAGAGTGAGTTATTTTATGGAGCAAAATTTAAAAGAAAAAAGCTTATTTGGGGTAGAATTGGTTCCTTAAGGGCTGAACACCAGAAAAATTCTGAATTATGGTCATTAAACTGTGGGGGCTGGAGCCACGTGGGCAAAATCCCTTTGGATTGGAGATGAGTTGGAGTTAAGATCCAGTTTTCCATTAAAACCTGCTGTGGTTCTGTGATTCCCTGGTGGGATTTTTTCCTCATTTTTTTTCTGTTGTCTGCCCAAGGAACATCACAGCATTCCCATTGTCCTGTGGGCTGCAGGAGATGTGAGGAAATTTCAGTGGCTGGTCCCCTGTTTCATAAATCAAAATAATTTCTGGTAACAGAAAAGCAGCAGAAGCCACAGGATCCTTCACAGCAGAGAAGCTGAGGGGACCGATGTCCCCTTTGTTTCCTGGAGTGTCCTGGGAGAGGATGGAAAACCTCCTCAGTGATTTTGTGTTCTTTGAAAAGTCCAGGCTGGACATTTTTGAGGAATCCTTGGAATATTCATTTGCAGGCAGCTGTTGAGAGCTGCCCCAGCTGTTAAACACTTAACACAGCCTCATTTGCTCTCTCATTAATTTGCTGGGGGATAATACCCCACGTCTGACCTGCTTTTGGCAGCAGATTTTGAGGGAGCAGCTGCTGATCCTGGCATGGCCTCTGCCTCCCGTGCAGGAGGTGCTGGGGAGCACAATTTACACTTTGAGAGGCTGCTGGAGGTGCTGGTACCATCCTTATCCAGCCCTTCCCAACCTGCAGGAAATAGGACAGGGATTGTTTGAAATAAAAAGATGTTTTTTCATAAGATATTCAAAGCAGATCTTGGAAACAACGGCCAGAGCTCGCTGCTCTACAAGAGAAGGCGTAGGAAGAGAGAAAAAGGCAAAGAGAGGTCAGCTAAAATAAATCCAAGGAAACAATACAGCCTTGGAGAGCCAGGGAAGCCTGGCAGAGTTTGAACAGCCAACAAACTGGTGCCAGGGCTGCTTTGGAAGCCAGGTCTGCAGGAGAATTCCCTGAGCTCTCCTAAATCCAGAGGGAATCTCGAGCTGCTGGAGGGACAACATTCCCTGGGGAGTTTTGACACAGGTAGCTCAGGGAAGCTGCTGGAGACAGCCTGAGTGGAGCTGGAGGAGGATTTGCTCCTCAGGATCCTTTTGGGTGCTGTGCTTTTATTTCTGTGGAGCTGGAGGAGGGTTTGCTCCTCAGGATCTTTTTGGATGCTGTGCTTTTATTTCTGTGGCTCTGAACTTGTGAACAAGAAGTTGATCCTTTGCTTGAGTAAATAAACAGCAGATTTCCCATTTTGGTTGTGCCTGGAGTGCTCTGTGAGCTCAGGTGCCTCTGGCACATCCAAGGGTGCTCCTTCTGGGAGCCAAAGCAAATAAAAGCACTGCCTGAAGTTCATGAGGAATCTGGGAGTGGTTGGAGCCATGGTGTTTCCTCACGGATGTGCAGGAATCAGCTTTGGTGCCTAAAATGTGAAATGTAAATTAAAAAGGGGAGAAATTTCCCTTGATGGAAGAGAACCTTCTCTAACCTTGTTGTTGCTAAACAAAGCTCAGCTTCTGAGTCACTGCCATTGATCTGGGCTGAATGTTTGCTGCCTGCAGGAGGGGCACTGAGGGATAAATCCCTCCTGAGCTTTGGGGAAGGATTAGGACCGTGCTCAGATGGAAAAATAAATTCTTGCCATTGATTTTTGTCCCATCCATGCTTTTGTAATTCTGTCATTGCTCGGGGAAGCCACAGGCTGCATCCCTCTGGAATAAACAGCACAGAAAATCTTTGGAGAGTCAGTATGTGAACGATTAATCCGGAGAGGAGCTCCTTGCAGCAGGGACACCTTCAAGGGTGCTTATAAATAGTGAAAGCAGGAACTTCAGGAAGAGAGGAATCCAAAGGCTGAATCCTCAGGAGTTACCGTTACTGAGAGCAGCAGCTCAGATAAGGAGCAGAAAATGATCCAGCAGCACAAGAGCTCTTGAGGAGAAATTCAGTGTGAGACATATGGGAACCTTCAGGGTGAGGCTGCTCTGCTCAATGGGGTTCTGCTCAAGGAAAATCAGATTGTTGGGATGCACGGTGTGCTCAGGAATACTGATCAGGAATCTGCCAGGGCCTGTGGAGAGCTGAACCCACTGCTGCCTGGAAGGGAAAACATCTCCATTTAACGTGTGGGCATCAGCTTGGGAAAATGTCACTGGAACAGCACAGGATTCTGCATTTTCCATCTGGGAATGGCTGCTGGTGCTTGAGGGCAGTAACAGCACCTGGGACAGGAGCAGAGCAGGATGTGGAATGTTCCTTGGAGAGCTTGGATTCCCAGCACTGCACCTTCCATCAGTGCGGCTCTTCCTGCTGGAAAACTCTGTGTGGATCTTCTGGGATTCTTGGGAGAGCAGGGAGCTTGTCCCAGGTTATCCTTGGAGAGAGAGGCCTCTCCAAGAGTGGGGTACAGGGCAGGAAGAGCAGAGCTGGATGTGGGATATTCTTTGGGGAGCTTGGATTCCCAGCACTGCTCCTTCCAGTGCTGCTGTTCCTCCTGGAGAACTCTGTGTGGATCTTTGGGATCCTGGGGAGAGCGGGAGCTTGTCCCAGGTTATCCTTGGAGAGAGAGGGATCTCCAGGATCTTAGTGATGTGTACAGGGCAGGAAGAGCAGAGCTGAATGTGGGATATTCTTGGGAAAGACTGGATTCCCAGCACTGCTCCCTCCAGGGCTGCTGTTCCTCCTGGAAATCTCTGTGTGGATCTTTGGGATCCTCAGGAGAGCAGGCAGCTTGTCCCAGGTTATCCTTGGAGAGAGAGGCTTCTCCAGGATCTTAGTGATGCAGGGCAGGAAAAGCAGAGTTGATTGTGGGATATTCCTTGGAGAGATTGGATTCCCAACACTGCTCCCTCCATCTGTGCTGGGAATCCCACTGGAAAACTCTGTGTGGATCTTTGGGATCCTGGGGAGAGCAGAATCCCATTCCTGGGTCTCTCCAGGAGCAGGGTACAGGGCAAGCAGAGCAGAGGTGGGGTTCCATGCAGCAGAATCCTGCTGATCCCAAGAATTCCATGGCCGACTCTTGCCTGAGGCAATTCCAAAGGAAGCTCCTCACAGGAAATTCCAGAAGTGTCATAGCTATCATTATTCAGCCAAAATAATTGTTGGGATGCCCTTTCCCCCTGGTTCTTCCCAGGTTTTCCAGCTTGGGGAAGGGAATATTCCTCTGTTCATTTAGTGTCTCTCCTTTCTTTCCTCTGTCTCAATTTAACGTTTTCTTTCTGGAATTCTTCCCAAACTTCCTATTCCAAGCCCCTTTCCTAATGAATTCATGAAATCCCTGTCTGTACTTCCATTGTTTGATGAGTTACTTGTGTCCAGTTCTGTGCATGAGCTGGGTCTGTGGTTTTCCCCATTTTCCTTATTCCCACAGGAGCCATGGGAACATTGTGGGTTTTCTCAGCCGCCTGTGGGTCACTGATGAATCAATTCCATTCTAAATGGAAATTTTTCCATGCATTTTTCCCAGAAAAGCAAGAACAAGGCAGTGTTCAAATGAAGTCAGGCAGAAGAACTGTAAAAATAAACATTTATTTTACCTAATTCTTAGTTTTCTTCTGGGGCTGTATTCCCAGAAAATCAGATATTTTTAAAAAAAGATAATCCAGTCACAGACATTGAAAGGAAGTAGAAAAATAATTTTCTTCCATCTTTCCTTGTTTTTCAGTCACCCACTCTCTCTATTAAAATATTTAATACTCCTTTAGTGCAAGACTCTTGTCATGCAAAATAATTGTAATTAATTCCTCAAGTCAGTTCTGTGTAGGAATATTTAGGAAGAATTTCCCAAGCACAGGATAAGGGACTTATTTAGATTTATGTAAAAATAGAGAGGCTTTCTGATAAAAAAAATACTGATTTTGCTGTGAGTAGGCTTTTCCCGACTTTTCAGAAGCTTTGGTGAGTTTTTCTGGATGAAATATTGGATTTCTTTCATGACCTGAGGTGTTCCTGTTGTGGATTTTTCTGGTGCCTCTCACTGCAGGAGGAATTACTGCAGCATTTTTGGGGTTGTTTGTGTATAAAATGAAAAACAGGCAGGAGAAATCTCTCAAACTCTCCTCATGGAATGGCAGCCAATCCCCCCAAAATTCCCTTCTCCCTTCCCATATTTCATTCCATGATTAGGCTGAAGTATTCCTGGTTATTCCTTTCCCATTTTACTCTTCAGAGATGTTCAATTATTCCCTTTTTTGGGTTCATCCTGTGCCTTGGATCTCATGAATCCAAGACCAGTTTGGTGCTGGGCACCAACATTTGCCTCCCAGTACAGAAATTCCTACATTTACGGTTAGATAAACCAAATTTTCTTTAACTTTCTGGGAAATCAATCCTATTTTGGGGTTTATTATTGATACTGTTCCTTTGGGAGCAAGGAAGTCATGCCTGGATTAATGCTGGGAAGTCCTGCAGCTGCTTTGTGCCGGTTTGGATTTCAGATCCACATTTCCATAAATATTTTTGGGATGTGTGGTTGCGCTCATGGGTTTTTAAAGGGTATTTGTAGGTGTGTAACGAGTGCCCTTTAATCAGAGTAATGAAATTCATGGAAATTTGTCATTTGAGATGGAAAAAATTGGAGGCAGCATAAAAATGTTCCCCCTGTATTTATCTGTGACTTGGTGACTAAAGCAGTGCCTGTTTTCACACTGTAGATATAATCAAATCATCGTTTCCATGATTTTTTAAAATATAAAATATCTGGAGAAGACTCCTTTCCCTGTTGGAATTCTGTGGGCTCAGATCCTCTTCCCTTTTCCTGCAGAGGAGGGTGAAAGGAGTGTTCTCCATCTGGCTGGGGGCTTAAAATTATCCTGTGTTTTGATGGCTCTGCAGATGAGTTCAGCTCTGCAATCCACAGCTAAAACTGGGAATTAAATGGAAAAAAGAGCAGGAATGCTTCATTCCTGAGCCATTCCAGCTGCAGCATTCAGGTTCTCCATTGCACCCAGTTGTTTCCATATTTATGTGCTGGCCTTTCTTTCCTTTCAGTGGAGATACATTTCCAAAAATAAATCTATCGAGTGAGATTGGAATTTTCATTTATAAATTCTCTGGGAATCTGCCAAAACTTCCATCAGAGACCTGCAGTCATTAGTGAGGAGGCACAGGCTGTTCCTGAGCCAAGGGAATTCAGGTGGGAGGGATGCGATGAGGGGAAGGAATTCTTTATTGTGGGGATAAAGTTGAATTTTCCCAGGGAAGCTGTGGCTGGAAGTGCCCAGAGCTGGGCTTGACAGGGCTGGGAACAGCCTGGCACAGTGGAAATTGTCCCTGCCGTGGATGGGATGGATTTGAAAATTCCTCCCACCCAAACCAGTCTGGAATTCTGTGATTCTGTGAGATCAGCGCTGTTTAATTCCTGTGGGAATGGAGCAGGCATTGGCTTTCTTCTCTGCCCTCCTTCCGTGCCCTCCAGGCTAAGGAAGAACCTTTTCCATCCTCCCCATGCCATGGTGCTGCCAGGGGAAGGTTTGGGAAGGGAAGGTTTGGGAAGGGAAGGTTTGGGAAGGGAAGGTTTGGAAGGGAAAGTTTGGGAAGGTTTGGGAAGGGAAGAGGAAGGAAGGGCTGGGAATGAGGCTGGGATGTGGAAGGAACAGCTGGGATGGGGAAGGAAAAGCTGGAAATGAGGCAGAATGGGAAAAGGGCTGGGATGTGGAAGGAAGAAGCTGGAAGGGTTGGGAAGGGCGGATGGGAAGGAAGGGCTGGGAATGAGGCAGGGATGAGGAAAGAAGGGATGGGATGGGGAAGGGAAATCCCTCTTCTCTCTTGGGTAGAGGTGGCCTTTCAGCTGTCCAGCTCCACAGCTGATCCAAAGGAAAATGGAAGGGGCTGATTCTGCTCATCCAACCCCTCAGGATCTTGGGATGGGCCTGGAGTTTGTTGCCTTTTCCTGCCTTTTCCAGCAGTGGAGGTTTCTCATTCTTCCCCTGAGGATGTGAAATTCAGACCCAATAAATCAGATTCCAGCTGCTCCTTTGCTCTGGCTCCAGGCTTTGCTTCCAAAGGACTCCTTCTCTCTGTGCTGGGACTGGATTCTTTTCCAAACTGTTCCCTGCTCCGTGTTTGCTGCAGGAAAACAGCTGAGGGCCCAGATTTCGCAGTTTTATTTTGGGCATCTTGTTTGTTTTGAGGAGAAAAACCCGTTTCCTTCTATTCTGAGTTTTCAAAGGGAGGAATGTGAACATTTCCTTATCTCAGTGGAAGCAGATTGATGAGGGGAACACCTGAACGTGGGATGAAAAGCTTTGGGAAGGGAAATGGGAAAAGGGGAGCTCTCCTGGAGTGCCTCCCCCGATCCCGGAGGAGCAGATTAGGGTTGAACGGAATTAATAACGAGAAGAAATCCATGAAGTTGTTATAGTAACTGGGAATGTATGATCCGAGTGACTCAGCTCTGGGGGAAGGGATCTGAGAGCCCACAGAGGGACAGCTGGAGCTTCCCTTGTTCCCTCCTCATTAGTTTCCCTCCCTTCCTTCCCTTTCCCTTCCCTTCCCTTCCCTTCCCCCTTCCCTTCCCTTCCCTTCCTTCCCTTCCCTTCCCTTCCTTCCCTTCCCTCTTCCTTTCCCTTCCCTTCCCTTCCCTTCCCTTCCCTTCCCTTCCTTTCCCTTCCTTCCCTTCCCCTTCCTTCCCCTGTCCGTGCTGGGAAAGCTCTGGAACAGTCATGGACAGGGCTTTTCCAAACCCTGAGCTCATTTCAGCAGGAAAAACAACTCATCCCATCATTCCTGCCCCTCTGAATGTCTGCTGATCCTGCAAAAGTTGGCAAAACTCTCCCAAGACAAGTGGCAGTGTTTTCCCAACAGTTTCCTCTCAGAATAAGGGAATAAGGAATCAGAAATCTGGGAGTTCTCGTGTCCTGCAGAGCAGCACCAGCTCCTGTCTGAAAATCCCTTGAAAGTAGGATATCACCAAAATAAAGGACTTTATTCCTTCCAAAAAAAGAGATCTATTTCCCAGAATTGATGGGAAATAAAAGGGATTTATTTCCCACAATTTATGTGGAATCTTCCTGCAGAAGGAAGTACGTTCATTTTGTTGTCCTTGTTGCAAATATCTGTGTAGAATGTGGGAAGGTTTTATTGGAAAATCTGTGTTTTCCTACAAAACACAAACATTTACCTCTCTGCAGGTGTTTATGGCCGGGATTCATTTCATCCCAAAAATCTGGGATGTTTTTATGAAATGTTCCCCTACCCATGGAAAGGGCTTGGAATGAGATGATCCTTAAGGCCCTTCCCAGTCCAAACCAGTCAGGGATTTTTGCTGCTTTGTTCAGAATATTCTGCATCCAGAATTATTAATAAAAAGCCTTCCTAGCTGAGTTTGTTATTCCCTGATTCTCCTGGCTGTTTGCAGGCCCTTGGGAAGAGCGCAGGTTTTGGTGAGGAATTAATTGGATAATTATTTGCAGATTCTAAAGCTCAAATAATTTGCTGTTGTAATGGTCTGTGGTGATCTGAGAATCCTCAGGCAATATTTAGTGATTTATTGCATCTGCTCGGTGTAAATGAGTGTTGAAAAGGGCAAGAATTTGGATTTATTAAAAAAAATTACAAATATAGTCTCGTGTTTGCCTCTCAGCTTTGGTTGCTTCAGGTTTATGTGGAATCAATTTTAAGAAGTTTAAGAAATTGAATTTCTGAACCAAATGTAACCTTTCATCTATTACTAATTAAGGTTAAAAATAATCAGTCTTCATTTAACCAATCGAAATGTTGATTATAAGATCCCTGGATGATCTTTAAGGTCCCTTCCAACCTCATCCATTCAGAGATGCTCTATTTCTACGAGATAAATTCATGTGTATTTAACTGCAAAAAAACTGCAGGTGAGGGTTTGACTGTAGGAAAAATTCCAAGAAAATATTCTGCTCCTTGGATAACGTGGAATTTTTGATCTGTTGTTTCCTGTGGTGATGAGGACAAGTGGAAAAAAACTGATGTTTAAAAAAAAATTTAATAATTATATTCTCCAGCTGTAAGAAAGATGTTGCTGTTTTGCCTTGAATTTTGTAGGGAGGATAATCCCTGCTGTCAAATCCATGTAGTAATTAAATCCTGCTGTTTTTTTTCCAGGAATGCAGGTACCCTTTAGCTTTCCAGCATAATAATCCAAAAAATGAGAGCTGTAAAACTCCTCTGCTGTTGTTCCTTGGGGATTCAGGGAGCTGGGTGAGGATTTAATGGTTTGAGAGGGTCAGAGTGAGTCGAGCATCCTCTCAATCTGAAATTTTTGTCCAAGGAAAACACATCCTAAGGATAAAATAGGAAATTCTTCAGAGAAGTTAGGTGGTTCTTGTGATTTACAGCATTTTTGTGTTGTATTTTTATATTTTATGTATTTGTCCTGTAATACAATATTTGGGTGTTGTTGGGACATTATTCTTTCCAAGGAGCCTTAGTTTGGGGTGGAACAATATCCTGAATTGATTTAAAAAAAGCGTGGAATGATCTTTTTATGGCCTTGGACATTCCAGGGATGCTCTGGGAAATCCATCCCAGCCCTTCCCCACCCTCCCAGCAAGAATTCCATCCCAATTTCCCATGGAATTCCATCCTCTGGCAGATTTTTACACCAAACCTCCGTTATCAGTTGCTGTCATTTCCCAGAATTGCACAGAGCTGTGATTTTCCTGGATGGATCCAGGTTGGGATTCCTCTTGGAACTCTACATCCCTACATTTTAGAATTTCCACTTTTTCAGTTCCCTTTGCAACTTCATCATTGAATAATTTGCACAGAAGAGATTTTTTATGGTGTCCCACATAGAAGGACCCTGCCAGGAATGATAATTCCTCACTGGAAACGCCGGGATTTTGGAAGCTTGGGGTTACTGAACAGGGCTCTCCTCATTAATTGCACCCTTTGAAGTGATGGAATTGGATAAAAAAACTTCCCAAAGTGTTCAGCAAGAGGCAGCCCCTGAGTGCTGCAAGGATCACTCCACGTAATTAAAGGAGTTTTTGATAACTGGGAAAGAAATTACCAGAAGTTGGGAGAAAATGCTGGAGTTGCCACTTTCACCTCATTTCACAGCTCTTCATCTCGGAGCAAATTGCCAAGTGAGTAAAATCACTTTTTCATTAAAAAAAATTGCTTATAATTCAGCCTGGCATCTAAAATAATACAAATATTTTCCCTAAAAGCAAAATACCAGATCCAGAAGGAAAGAAAACAGCCACAGTAGAAGAAAACAGGAACATCTGCTTTGGCTCCAAGAAAAAAAAATCCTGGAATAGGAAAGCTGAAATGTCCTTCTAAATCATTTTTCTTCCCCCTAAATCTCCTGTTACAAATTAGTGTTGTCAAAGATGCCTCCTCAAATATAGGAAATAAAATATAGAAGTGCTCTTAGTGGTAGAAAACATGGGAGCATTTCCAGAATGCCAAATGCTTTCCCTTTAGTCTTAATTTCCGTTTTTTATTGGACGGGCAGACAGAGATTTCACTCTGGAAATTGCTGCCATGGAAAAAAAAAACTGGGATAAATCAGATTTAGAGTTGACCACGATTGTTCTCATGTCTTTTTTAATATTCCCAATGCCAGGCTTTGCAGTTTTGGATGAACATTTAGGAAAATGCAATTTCTCTGCTCCAGAATCCTTTTCCTGGGAAAGAGAGGACACGGAGGGCAGGATTTAAACAGCAGCAGGAGTTTGCTGTGGCACAGATCCTCATTTTGCCCTTTTTGTTTGATTTTTGGGTGTCCTTGTGGTGAGTAAAGCTGCTTCCCTGGTCTGGAAGTGTTTGTTCTGTTTGGCCATGGAATATGTTCTGCCTCAGGCTCTGGAATTGTTTTCCAGGTGATGTTCCATGGCTGCCAGGGTTGTGTTTGAGAAGCTGGGGTGTGAAAAAACACAACTGTCCTGGACAGAAAATCAGCATTCTCCATCCTGGAGAACCCTTTTCCATTTTTGGGTTGGTCAGATCCTCATCTCCCATTTTCTGGGTGTAAATCCCAGAATTCTGGGATGCTTTGGGCTGGTCAGATCCTCACTTCCCATTTTCTGGGTGTAAATCCCAGAATTCTGAGATTCTGGGTATGTTTCAGGTTGGTCAGATCCTCACTTCCATTTTCTGGTGTAATCCCAAAATTCTGGATGCTTTGGGTGGATAGACGACTTTTAAAGCTCATTTATCTCTCTCTTTTTTTTTTT
>CM019221.1:29416411-29439741 GCA_009741485.1 Malurus cyaneus samueli
GTGGATTAAGATCCAGTTTTCCATTAAAACCGCTGTGTTTCTTGATTCCCTGTGGGATTTTTTCCTCAATTTTTTTTTCTGTTGGCTGCCCAAGGAACATCACAAGCATTCCTGCTGTCCTGTGGGCTGCAGGAGATTGTGAGGAAATTTCAGTGGCTGGTCCCTCTTTCATAAATCAAAATAATTTCTAGGTAACAGAAAGCAGCAGAAGTCGCAGATCCTTCACAGCAAGAAGCTGAGGGACCGATGTCCCCTTTGTTTCCTGGAGTGTCCTGGGAGAGGATGGAAAACCTCCTCAGTGATTTTGTGTTCTTTGAAAAGTCCAGCTGGACATTTTGAGGAATCCTTGGAATATTCATGTTGCAGCAGCTGTTGAGAGCTGCCCCAGCTGTTTAAACACTTAACACTAGCTCTCATTTTGCTCTCTCATTAATTTGCTGGGGGATATACCCCACTCTGACCTGCTTTGCAGCAGATTTTGAGGGAGGCAGCTGCTGATCCCTGGCATGGCCTCTGCCTCCCGCTGCAGGAGGTTGCTGGGACACAATTTAACACTTTTGAGAGGCTGGCCTTTGGGGAGGTGCTGTTACCATCCTTATCCATCCGCGTCCCCAACGTGCAGAAATAGGACAGTGATTCTTTGCAAATAAAAAGATGTTTTTTCATAAGATATTCAAAGCAGATCTTGGAAACAACGGCCAGAGGCTCGCTTGCCTCTACAAGGAAGCGTAGGAAGAGAGAAAAAGGCAAAGACGAGGTCAGCCTAAAAAAAATCCAAGGAAACAATACAGCCTATGAGAGCCAGGGAAGCCCTGCCAAGTTTGAACAGCCAACAAACTTGGTGCCAGGGCTGCTTTGGAGAAGCCAGGTCTGCAGGAGAAATTCCCTGGAGCTTCTCCCTAAATCCAGAGGGAATCTCGGAAGCTGCTTGGAGGGACAAACATTCCCAGGGTTTTTTGACACAGTACCTCAGGGAAGCTTGCTGGAGACAGCCTGAGTGGAGTGGAGGAGGATTTGCTCCTTCAGGATCTTTTTGGATGCTGTGCTTTTATTTCTGTGGAGCTGGAGGAGGAATTTGCTCCTCAGATCCTTTTGATGCTGTGCTTTATTTCTGTGGTCTGAACTTCTGTTAACAAGAAGTTGGATCCTATTGCTTGAGTAAAAATAAACAGCAGATTTCTCGAGTTTTGAGGTCTGTGCCTGGAGTGCTCTGTGAGTCAGGTGGCCTCTGGGCACATTCAAGGATGCTCGCTTCGGAGGCCAAAGCAAATTAAAAGCCAACTGCCTGAAGTCATTGAGGAATTCTGGACAGTGGTTGAGCCGTGGTGTTTCCTCACGAGTTGCAGGAATCAGCTTTGGTGCCTAAAATTTTGAAATGTAAATTATAAAGGGAAAATTCCCTTGATGGAAGAGAACCTTCTCTAACCTTGTTGCTTGCTAAACAAAGCTCAGCTTCTGAAGTCCACTGCCATTGATCTGGCTGAACGTTTGCTGCTGCAGAGGCGGCACTGAGGTAAATCCCTCCTGAGCTTTTGGGGGAAGGATTAGGACCGTGCTCAGATGGAAAAAATAAATTTTGCCATTGATTTTCTGTCCCATCCATGCTTTTTGTTAATTCTGTCATTTGCTCGGTGGAAGCCACAGCTGCATCCCTCTGGAAATTAAAACAGCCACAGAAAATCTTTGGGAAGAGTCAGTATGTGAAGGATTAATCCGAGCAGGAGCTCCTTGCAGCAGGGACACCTTCAAGGTGCTTATAAATAGTGAAAGGCAGGAACTTCAGGAAGAGAGAATATCAAGGCGAATCCTCAGAGTTACGTTAGCTGAGAGCAGCAGCTCAGATAAGGAGCAGAAAATGATCCAGCCAGCACAAGAGCTCTTGAGGATGAAATTCAGTGTGAGACATATGGAACCTTCAGGGTTGAGCTGCTCTGCTTCAATGGGGGTTCTGCTCAAGGAAAATCAGATGTGGGATGCCACGGTGTGCTCAGAATACTGATCAGGAATTCTGCCAGGGCCTGTGGAGAGCTGAACCCACTGCTGGCCTGGAAGGGGAAACATCTCCATTTAACGTGTGGGCATCAGCTTGGGGAAAAAGTCACTGGAACAGCACAGGACTTCTGCATTTTCCATCTGGAATGGCCGTGCTGGTGCTTGAGGCCAGTTAACAGCACCTTGGGACAGGAGCAGAGCAGGATTGTGGAATGTTCCTTTGGAGAGCTTGGATTCCCAGCACTTGCCACCTTGTCCATCAGTGCGGCTCTTCCTGCTGGGAAAACTCTGTGTGGATCTTCGTGGATCCTCGGAGAGCAGGGAGCTTGTCCAGGTTATCCTGGAGAGAGAGGCCTCTCCAAGAAGTGGGGTACAAGGGCAGGAAGAGCAGAGCGGATGTGGGATATTCTTTGGGGAGCTTGGATTCCCAGGCACTGCTCCTTCCAGTGCTGGCTGCTTTCCTCCGGAGAACTCTGTGTGGATCTTGGGATCCTGGTGAGAGCGGGAGCTTGTCCCAGGTATCCTTTGGAGAGAGAGGGATCTCCAGGATTCTTAGTGATGTTGTAGCAGGGCAGGAAGAGCCAGAGCTGAATGTGGGGATATTCTTGGGAAAGACTGGATTCCCAGCACTGCTCCTCCAAGGGGCTGCTGGTTGCCTCCTGGAAAATCTCTGTGTGGATCTTTGGGATCCTCAGGAGACAGGCAGCTCTGTCCCAGGTTATTCCTTGGAAGAAGAGGCTTCCTTCCAGGATCTTAGTGATGCAGGTCAGGAAAAAGCAGAAGTTTGATTTGGATATTCCTTGGAGAGATTGGATTCCCAACACTGCTCCTCCATCTGTGCTGGGAAATCCCACGGAAACTTCTGTGTGGATCTTTTGGTTCCTGGGTGAGAGCAAGAATCCCATTCCTGGTCTCTCCAGAGCAGGGTACAGGCAAGCAGGAGCAGACGGTGGGTTCCATGGGTGCAGGCAGAATTCCTGGCTGATCCAAGAATTCCTGGCCGACTCTTGCCTGAGGGCAATTCCAAAGGAAGCTCCTCACAGGAATTCCAGAAGTGTCATTAGCTATCATTATTCAGCCAAAATAATTGTGGATGCCCCTTTCCCCCTGTTCTTCCCAGGTTTTCCAGCTTGGGGAGAATATTCCTCTGTTCATTTAGTGTCTCTCTCTTCTTTCTTTTCCTCTGTCTCAATTAACGTTTTCTTTCTGGAGATTCTCCCAAACTCCTATTCCAAGCCCCTTCTAATGAATCATGAAAATCCCTGTCTGTACTTCCATTGTTTGATGAGTTACTTGTGTCCAAGTTCTGTGCATGAGCTGGGTCTTGCTTGGTTTTCCCCATTTTCCTTATTCCCACAGGAGCCATGGGGAACATTGTGGGTTTTTCTCAGCCGCCTGTGGGTCACTGATGAATCAATTCCAATTCAATGGAAAATTTCATGCATTTTTTCCCAGAAAAGCCAAGAACAAGGCAGTGTTCAAATGAAGTCAGGCAGTAAGAACTTGTAAAAATAAACATTTATTTTACCTAATTCTTAGTTTTCTTCTGGGCTGACCCAGAAAATCAGATATTTTTAAAAAAAGATAATCCAGTCACAGACACTGAAAGGGAAGTAGAAAAATATTTTTTTCCATTCTTTCCTTGTTTTTCAATCCACCCACTTCTCTTATTAAAATATTTAATACTCCTTTAGTGCAAGACTCTTGTCATGCAAAATAATTGGTAATTAATCCCAAGTCAGTTCTGTGTTAGGAATATTTAGGAAAGGAATTCCCAGCACAGATAAGGACTTATTTTAGATTTATGTAAAAATAAAGAGAGGCTTTCTGATAAAAAAAAAAAATAATGATTTTGCTGTGAGTAGGCTTTTCCCGACTTTTCAGAAGCTTTGGTGAGTTTTCTGGATGAAATATTGGATTTCTTGTCATGACCTGAGTGTCCTGTTGTGGATTTTTCTGGTTGCCGCTCACTGCAGGAGCGAATTACTGCAGCATTTTTGGGTTGTTGTGTTATAAAATGAAAAACAGGCAGGAGAAATCTTCTCAAACTCCCTCATGGCTAATTGGCAGCCAATCCCCCAAAATTCCCTTCTCCCTTCCCATATTTCATTCATGATTAGGCTGAAGTATTTCCTGGTATTCCTTTTCCCTTTTACTCTTCAGAGATGTTCATTATTCCCCTTTTTTGGGTCCATCCTGTGCCTTGGATTCATGAATTCCAAGACCATTTGGATGCTGAGGCACCAACATTTGCTCCCATACAGATAATTCCTACATTTATTGGTTAGATAAACCAGATTCTTCTTTAACTTTCTGGGAAATCATCCTATTTTGGGGTTATTATTGATACTGTTCCTTGGGAGCAAGGAAGTCGATGCTGGATTAATGCTGGGAAGTCCTTGCAGCTGCTTGTGCCGGTTTGGATTTCAGATCCACATTTCCATATAAATTTTTGGATTGTGTGGTTGCGCTCATGGAGTTTTTTCAAGGGTATTTGTAGGGTGTGATGTAACGAGTGCCCTTTTAATCTAGTAGTTAATGAATTCATGGAAATTTGTCATTTGAGATGGAAAAAAATTGGATGGCACCATAAAAATGTCCCCTGTATTTATCTGTGACTGGTGACAAAGCAGGCCTGTTTTTCACACTGTAGATATAATCAAAAAAATTTTCATTTTCGTTTCCCCCCCATGATTTTTTTTTTTTAAATATAAAATAACTGGAAAGACTCCTTCCCTGTTGGAATTTGTGGGCTCAGATCCTCTTCCCTTTTCCTGCAGAGCGAGGGTTGAAAGGGAGTGTTCCCATTGGCTGGGGCTTTAAAATTATCCTGTGTTTGGATGGCTCTGCAGATTTGAGTTCAGCTCTGCAATCCACAGCTAAAACTGGGAATTAAATGGAAAAAAGGAGCAGGGAATGCGTTCATTCCTGAAGCCATTTCCAGGCTGCCAGCATTCAGGTTCTCCATTGCACCCAGTTGTTTCCAATTTATTGCTGGCCTTCTTCCTTTCAGTGGAGACACATTTCCAAAAATAAATCTATCGATAGATTGGAATTTTTTCATTTAAAATTCTCTGGGAATCTGCCAAAAACTCCATCAGAGACCTGCAGTCATTAGTGAGGAAGGCACAGCTGTTCCTGAAGCCAAGGGAATTCAGTGGGAGGATGCGTATGAGGGGAAGAAATTCTCTTTATTGTGGGATAAGAATTGAAATTTTCCCAGTGGAAGCTGTGGCTGGAAGTGCCCAATAGAGCGGGATGCGAACAGGCTGGGAAACAGCCTGGCACCAGTGGAAATGTCCCTGCGTGATAAGGATGGATTTGAAAATTCCTCCCACCCAAACCAGTCTGGAATTTCTGTTGATTCTGTGAGATCAGCGCTGTTTAATTCCTGTGGGAATGGAGCGGGCATTTGCCTTTTTTCTCTTGCCCTCTTCCGTGCCCTCCCAGGTAAGAAGAACCTTTTCCATCCTCCCCATGCCATGTTTGCTGGCCAGGGAAAGGTTTGGAAGGGAAGGTTTGGGGAAGGGAAGGTTTGGGGAAGGGAAAGTTGACGAAGGGAGGTTTGGAAGGGAAAGCTTTGGAAGGTTTGCGGGAAGGGAGAGGAAGGAAAGGGCTGGGAAGCAGGCTGGGATGTGGAAGAACAGCTGGGATGGGAAGGAAAAGCTGGAAATGTAGGCAGAGAATGGGGAATAAAGGGCTGGGATGTGGAAGGAAGAGCTGGAGGGTTGAAGGGCGGGATGGGAAGGAAGGCTGGGAATGAGGCAGGGCATGAGGAAAGAAGGGATGGGATTGGGGAAGGGAAATCCCTCTGGTTCTCTCTTGGGTAGAGTGCCTTTCGCCTGTCCAGCTCCACAGCTGATCCAAATGGGAAAATGGAAGGGACTGATTCTGCTCATCCAAACCCCTTCAGGATCTTGGGATGGGCCTGGAGTTGTCTGCCTTTTCTGCCTTTTCCAGCAGTGAGGTTTCTCATTCTTCCCTGAGGATGTTAAATCAGACCCAATAAATCAGATCCAAAGCTGCTCCTTTGCTTCTGGCTCCAAGGCTTTGCTTCAAAGGACTCCTTCTCTCTGTGCTGGGCTGATTCTT
This sequence comes from Malurus cyaneus samueli, assembly GCA_009741485.1. NCBI lineage: Eukaryota > Metazoa > Chordata > Aves > Passeriformes > Maluridae > Malurus > Malurus cyaneus. The sequence continues at coordinate 29,422,496 of CM019221.1, forward strand.
TTCCAAACTGTTCCCTGCCTCCGTGTTTGCTGCAGGAACAGCGGAGGGCCCAGATTTGCGCAGTTTTTGGGCATCTGTTGTTTTTGAGCGAGAAAAGAAAAAACCCGTTTCCTGCTATTCGAGTTTTCAAAGGAGGAATGTGAACATTTCCTTAGCTCAGTGGAAGCAGATGTGATGAGGGGAAACACCTGAACGTGGGATGAAAAAGCTTTGGCGAAGGGAAATGGGAAAAGGGGGAGCTCTCTCTGGAGTGCCTCCCCCGATCCCGGAGGAGCAGATTAGGGTTAACGGAATTAATAACGAAGAAGAATCCATGAAGTTGTGTTTTTATAGTAAACTGGGAATGTATGATCGAGTGACTCAGCTCGGGAAGGGATCTGAGGAGCCCACAAGGACAGCTGGAGCTTCCCTTGTCCCTCCCTTCCCTTCCCCTTCCCTTCCCTTCCCTTCCTCCCTTCCCTCCCTGTCCCTCCCTTTCCCCTTCCCTTCCCTTCCCTTCCCTTTTCCCTGTCCCTTCCCTCCCTTCCTCTTTCCTTCTTCCTCTTTCCCTTCCTTCCCTTCCCTTCCCTTCCTTTCCCTTCCTTCCCTTCCCTTCCCCTTCCTCTGTGCCGTTCTGTGGAAAGCTCTGAACAGTCACAATGGACTATATGGGCTTTTCACCAAACCCTGAGGCTCATTTCAGCAGGAAAAAACAACTCATCCCATCATTTCCTGCCCTCTGAATGTCTGCGTGATCCTGCAAAAGTGCAAAAAACTCTCCCAAGACCAGAGTGGCAGTGGTTCCCAACAGTTCCTCTCAGAATAAGGGTAATAAGGAATCAGAAAATCTGCGGAGTTCTCGTGTCCTGCAGAGCAGCACCAGCTCCTGTCTGAAAATCCCATTGAAAGTAGTATATCACCAAAAAAAGGGACTTTATTCCTTCCAAAAAAAAGAGATCTATTCCCAGAATTGATGGCGAAATAAAGGATTTATTTTCCCCACCAATTTATGTGGAATCTTCCTGCAGAAGGACAGTATGTTCATTTTGTTGTCCTCGTTGCAAATATCTGTGTAGAACTGTGGAAAGGTTTTATTGGAAAATCTGTCGTGTTTTCCTACAAAACCACAAACATTTAACCTCTCTTGCAGGTGTTTATGGCGGGATTTCCATTTATCCCAGAAATCTGGGAGTTTCTTTTGAAGTTATCCTACCCATGAAAGGGCTTGGAATGAGATGATCTTAAGGCTCTCGCCAAGTCCAACCAGTCAGGGATTTTTTGCATGCTTTTGTCAGAATATTCTGCATCAGATTTTATTTAAAATAACCTTCTAGATGGTTTTTTTATCCTGACTCCTGGCTGTTTCAGGCTTGGAGGGAGAGGCCGGTTTTGGTGAGGAATTATTGGGATATTATTTGCAGATTCTAAAGCATCAAAATATTTGCTGTTGTAGATGGTCTTGCTGTGTGATTGATGATCTCAGGGAATATTTAGTGATTATTGATTGCTCGGTGTAAAATGAGTTGTTTGACAAAGGGCAGATTTGGAGATTATTAAAAAAATTGACAAATATAGTTGTGTTTTGACCTCTCAGCTTTGGTTTGCTTTAGGTATTGTGGGGGAAATCCTCCAAAATTTTTTTTTAGAGTTTAGAAATTGATATTACTGAACCATAATGGTAAACCTTTCCTAGGTCATTACTAATTAGGTTAAAAAATAATCAGTCTTTCATTTAACCAATCGAATGTTGATAAAGATTCCGCTGGATGCATCTTTAGAGTCCATTCCAACTCATCCATTCAGAGTGCATCTTATTCTACCGAGATAAATTCATGTGTTTTGACAATGCAAAATGAATGGCAGGTGAGGAGTTTGATGTAGGAAAATTCCCAAGAAATATTCTGTCTTGGATAAGTGGAATTTTTTGATCTGTTGTTTCTGTTGGTGTATGAGGACAAGTTGGAAAATAAAATGATTTTAAAAAAATTATAATTATATTTCCAGGCTGTAGAAAGATGTTGCTGTTTGCTCCTGAATGTTGCTAGGGAGGATAATCCTGCTGTGAATCCATGTAGTTAATTAAATCCTGCTGTTTTTTTTTCAGGAATGAGGTACGCCTTAGCTTTCCAGCATATAATCAAAAATGAAGAGCTGTAAAATCCTTGCTTGCGTGTTCCTTGGGTGAATTCAGGAGTAGAGCTGGTGGTGGATTTAATGGTTTGAGAGGTCAGAGTGAGTCGAAGCATCCTCTCAATCTGAAATTTTGCATTGTCCAAGGAAACACATCTCTAAGGATAAATACGGAATTCCTTCAGAGAAGTTAGTAGGTGTTTCTTTGATTTACAGTCATTTTGTGTGTATTTTTTTTTGTATTTGTCCTGATAATACATATATTTGTGGTGTTGTTGGGACATTATTCTTTCAAGGAGCCTTAGTTTGGGTGGAACATATTCTGATTGATTCTAAAAAAGCTGGAATGCTGTTTTTATGGCTTGGACATTCCGGCATTGCTTTGGAAATCTATCCCAGCCCTTCCCACCTCAGCAGATTTCTCATCCAGATTCCTGGAATCCATTTTGGAATTTTTACACCAACGCTCACAGAAATATAACAGTTGCAGTGTTCTTTTCCCGGATTCCAAGACTTATTGTCTCTGGAGGATTCCATGGCTCTTGAATGGATGCTTCCTCTTGGACTTCTACATCCCATAATGTTAGAATTGTTCCACTTTTTCAGTTCCCTTTGCAGCTTCATCATTGAATAATTTGCACAGAAGAGTTATTTTTATTGGTGCCACATGTAGAGGACCCTGCTATGGCGATTGATAATATCTCACTGATCATCGCCGGGGTCTTTGGACTGTTGGGAGTTACTGAAGGGCTGTCCCTCATTCAATTGCCCTTTGAAGTGATCGGAATTGGATAAAGAACATTACTCCCAAGTTGTTCAGCAGAGGAGGCCTCTCTTTCTGGAGTGCCTGCTAGGTCACTCCCGTAATAAGGAGTTTTTGACTATGGGAAGAATTACCAGAGTTGGGAGAAATGTGGAGTTGCCACTTTCACTCTTTCAAGCTCTTCATCTCGGAGCAATTGCAAGTGAGTAAATCACTTTTTCATTAAAAAATTGCTTTATAATTCAGCCTGGCATCTAAAATAATTACAAATATTTCCCTAAAAGCAAATACCAGATCCAGAAGGAAAGAAAAGCAGCCACAGTTAAGAAAACAGGAAATCTGCTTTGGCTCCAAGAAAAAAAAAAATCTGGAATAGGAAAGCTGAAATGTCTTCTAAATCATTTTCTTCCCCCTAAATCTCCTGTTACAAATTAGGTGTTTGTCAAAGATGCCTCCTCAAATATAGGAAATAAAATATAGAAGTGCTCTTAGGTGGTAGAAAACATGGGAGCATTTCCAGAATGCCAAATGCTTTCCCTTTAGTCTTAATTTCCGTTTTTTATTGGACGGGCAGACAGAGATTTCACTCTGGAAATTGCTGCCATGGAAAAAAAAAACTGGGATAAATCAGATTAGAGTTGACCACGATTGTTCTCATGTCTTTTTTAATATTCCAATGCCAGGCTTTGCAGTTTTGGGGATGAACATTAGGAAAATGCAATTTTCTCTTGCCCAGGAATCCTTTTCCTGGGAAAGAGAGGACACGGAGGGCAGGATTTAAACAGCAGCAGGAGTTTGCTGTGGCACAGATCCTCATTTTGCCCTTTTTGTTTGATTTTTGGGTGTCCTGTGGTAGTAAGAGCTGCTTCCTGGCTGGAAGTTGTTTGTTCTGTTTGGCCATGGAATATGTTCTGCCTCAACTGAATCCTATGTGATTTCCTATGTGCTGGGGTTGTGTTTGAGAAGCTGGGATGTGAAAAAACACAACTCTCCTGGACAGAAAATCAGCATTCTCCATCCTGGAGAAGCCCTTTTCCATTTTTGGGTTGGTCAGATCCTCATCTTCCCATTTTCTGGGTGTAAATCCCAAAATTCTGGGATGCTTTGGGCTGGTCGATCCTCACTTCCATTTCTGGTGTAAATCCGATTCTGGGATGCTTTGGGTGGTCAGATTCCTCCTTCCATTTTCTGGTGTAAATCCAGATTCGGGTATTTTTCAGGTTGGTTCAGTCCGTCCTTCCATTTTCTGAGTGTAAATCCCAAAATTGGTGCTTTGGGTTGGAAGGACTTTAAAGCTCATTTTTTCCAAATATGTCCCCTTTCCCAAGAGCCTCTCCTTCACTTCAGCTTTGTTCTTGGTTTCTCCAGGACCTCTGATTTAGGATTTTCTCCCTATTTTCCACAGGAAACGGGCAGTTAAAATCCTCTATTCCCGATTTTTGGCTCGGTTCTGTTCTCTGTGGGGTCATCGTGGGCTCTAAAATCAAATTTTAAAAAATGGGGGAAAAATCCTTCTTTTCAGGCTATTGGCACTTTTCACAAAATAATCTTGGGGGAAAAGGCTTTGTGATGCTGCTCCTGTCCCAGGAAAAACATGGGGAATCATTTATTGGGAAAAAAAATCAGCTAAAAATATCATGGGAAAAATGACGGGCGTGTTTTCTGGGATTTGATGATGTTTTAAATTATTTTATTAGATAATAATAATAATAATATATATAATAGTTTTTGCTTGTGGAGTTCAGCCTTGGAGAGGTCTGCTCAAGTCGTTTGCTCAGGGAACAAGAAGGAGATAAATTGTATCTTTTAATAGGTCTGCCTCTTTTTCCCGTATTCCTTGAAATCTATGTGAGGGAACATCTTCACTGAATCCTTTGGAGCTGTCAGAACTGATTTTTAATTTCAGTTCATTTTCCCACAATAGGAGATGAGCCTTTTAGAAGGAGATAAGATTTAATAAATCCCTGACATAGCCAGGAAAATCGAATGGGTTTTGTCTGCCCAAGCTGTGAATATTTTATGGAAGTTTTCTATAAAAACAGGGCCATATTTTCCAGTGCAAATTGCTTGAATTTCCTGGGAATTCTGCAGAGCACGTCAGGCGTAAAGACAGCAAAATATTGATTTCTTTTTTTATTGGAAGTGAAATAAATGAAGAGAAATGACAACCTGGTCATCCCCTCTGCTGGAAATCCAAGAATTACTGGAATTTCTGGGACAGGCTCCAACTTTAATGATTGGGTTGGCTCCAGAGAAAGAGGAATCTTTGCAATCCTCTTAACCTTGGTGATATCTTGGGAAGCAACCTCCTAATTAAAGTTAAGACACTGTTTATATAATATTAATATTTTAAAAGGATTTTTTTTTACCATGCCCAACCTTGTTGGAATTTTTTCTCTCTACGAGGATTATCCCTCCTTAAATATTGTTTTATAGTAGGAAAATTGGCTGAATTTATTGGGGGAATGGATTCCCAGTTCCAGAGGGGAGAGTTGGGTGGGATATTGGGCAGGAATTGGGACTGTGAAAGGTGTCTCTTCCATGGCAGAATTTGGAATTGGACAAATTTAAGGTCCTCCCGACCCAAACCATCCCATGATCCCATGAAATCCCTTTTTTTCTGAGTCCCTTTTCCCAAGTTCCAGCCATTGGTGCTGATAGATGGCTTTTATTTTGCGGAGTGCTGTGAAATCTTCCCAGCTCTTGATGCAAATGGGAACAGATTGGTTTTTCTGAGGAGGAGGGAGTTTTTCAGAGCTGCCAGAAGCTCTGCTCAGAGCTCTGTTGCTGTTCACAAGAAATGGAAAAAAGGTCACAGAAAAGAACAACATTTTCCTCACCAAATAAGTCCTAAAAAGGAGCTGTTCGGAAATTCTTCTGGATGTGTTTTTGGGAGGCTCTGTCCAAGCAGGGCTGGAGCGGCTGAGGGAGCTGGGAAAGGGCTCAGTTGGAGCAAAGGAGGCTCTGACAGAACCTTCTGGATCTCTGGAGTCCCCAAAACCAGGCTGGACAGGATTTGGGGCACCCTTGGGACAATGGGAGGTGTCCCTGCCATGGGATGGGTGGCACTGGGTGAGTTCAAAGCTCTTCCCAATCCAAACCATTCCATGATTTCGTGCTAAACAGGATCCCATCTGTTCCTCCTGGGAGAGCCAGACCTGAGATTGTCACTTTTTTTTTTATTCTGGTGACTGTCACCCTGTTTGAGTAGGTGCTTCTCCCTTTTTATGGTTTTCAAGGAGAATCCAATTTGCATCCCAGCTCACAAAAGATTTTATTCCCTGTGGGATCTGATAATCTCCTTCATCCCGGCCCTTTCCTTAGGAAATCTCCAGTAATTCACCATTCAGGTGCTTGGCTTTATCTCTGAGCATTTCCAGGATTTTGTTGGGAGGAAAAATCCAGGAATGGGGTGGAAGTGAGGAATTGAGGAAGAAGCAGGTGTGGGACTGCAGGATGTGCTGTGTTATGGAATTTCACTGGGGTTTATTTAGGTTTTTCACTCTTTATTTGTGTCCTGGCTGGAAAGTGGGAGAAACTGGATTTAGGGGCTGAAAGGAGCAGGACAAACAGCTCTGCTTCCCAAAATCTCATCCACAGGAGCAGCAGGAATGGGATCCCTGCCCTGCTTTGTGTTCGGTGGGAGAGGAGGGTTTTTAGGGGATCAATCTGCTCCTCACATCCCTTTTGGCTCCAATCCACCCACGGAGAAACCCAAATGTGTGGGAAAGCAGCGGTGATGGAATGTGTGCCTTGTATCCCAAACCTTCCCAAAGCTGCACGTGAAGGTGCCTTTGAGGAATCTCTGAAAATAGTGCATTTCACACTGGATGAGCTGCAGAGCTATTTTTGAACCAGTGAGTAGGAAAATCAGGCTTTATCCCGTGAATCCATGGGATTTTATCCTCACCACTGTCAGCTCCCCCTTGGGAACCCTTTAATTTACACCGTGGTTTTATCCCTCTGGGATTGCTGGAGTGTTTTCCCATCAGTTTTGAAACACAAAAAAAAATCAGGTGGAAGTTTGGTGTTAAAAGAAAATTCATATTCCATTTGGGATATATTCAGGGAAAATGGATCAGATCCAACTGCAGCACTGATTTTTCTCCACAATTTATTAACAAATGCAAAGCTTTGCTGCTGTTCAGCATTCCCTGCTCCCACACCTTCCCAATCCTCTGGGATTCAGGTTGTTTTTGAGGATTTGGATGCTGGAGAGGAGCTCTTCACATATAATAAAATCTGCATCAACTAGAAAACATTCGTGAGGAAAAAATTCCCAGGAAGCCACTTTGGAGTGTTTTCCTTTGGTTTATTCTCCGCTTAAATGTTGATCCCAGGTGTCAGATTTTCCTGGGAAAGCACAGGAAAGAATGAGTCAGATTTTAATGGGAACTTAGTCATGACTAAAGGAAGCGCTGGATTTTCTTTAGGCCCCAGAACTGCAATTCCCACAGAGCAAAAGCTGGGTTTTACCATTATCCATGTCCTGCTTAAATTTACTTTGACAAATGGATAAATATTTACTAAATTGTGGTGTGAGAGGCCTCAGATTTTCCCAAAAATTATCTTCCAGTCAGCCTGGTCTGTCCTTCCACATCCCATTCCTTGCTGTGCCGTCCTATCCTGGAATTGGAGGCGCGGTGTGTGGGAGATATTCTTGAACTCTCTTCCTATAGATTTTTTTTCCCAAAGCACGTGTGGATTGAGGTTGGAGGTGGTGCTGGGTGAAGGTTGGACTCAGTCTGAAAGGTGATTCCTGATCTTGGTGATTCCATAATTCTCAGAACTTTCCCTGTGTGATTCTTTATTATTTCTTCACTGATTTCTTGATGTTTCCACATTTTCAGGGAGCAGCTCCAGTCTGTGTTGGGATCCCAATCCCTGCACAGCAGAGCAGTATCAAACACCTCAAACTGGGCTTTATTAAACTCAAATCTAGGCCTGATTAAACACAAATCTTCTTTGTTCTGCTTCTTCCTTCTGTTTTTTTTCCATGGATTTTGCCTGCATATTAAGGGAAAGTGTGTTTTTCTCTGGCAGCAAGCAGTAATTCCATGTTATCCCTATCTGTGCATCTCATGGGATATTTAGCATTGATATCTGGGCACGGATCATTTAATCCTTTTAATAACGGGGCTTTTAATTTCTCTTAATTGTTGGAGATGGATAAAATCATCCATCTTAATCCAGAATTGGATTCTGCTACAGGAGCACGACTTCTGTGCTGCTGAAAGGGCAAAGGCTGTGGGAGGCACGAGGAGAATTCCCCAGGATGGGAACAGGGAATCAGAGAAACAGTTTATTATTAAAAAAAAATTTGGGTTTTTTTCTTTTTCTTTCAGGTTGCCCATCTGAAGAAATTGTATTTCCCACAAGTTTTTTATCTCGGGCTGCACTTGAATCTTCTCGATAATGAAGAAAAGCAGAAGTGTCATGACAGTGACTGCAGATGAGGTGAGTTCCTGCTGAAGTTTTATTTTCCTTTTTTAACATAGTGAAAATGAGCTGAGAAGTTGATTTTGTTTTAATTTGCAAATCTAAACTGGTTTTGCTTCAATTACTGGTGGATAATTTTTGAGGATTTTTATATAACAGGAAGAAAATAAACCCAGCACATTAAAAAATGAACAAATCAACCCCATTGAAAGGTTTTGAGGAGTTTTATACAAGTTTTATATGGTATGGTGGTCTTTGTCAGTGTGGTGTGGGCAAGGAGCTGGGAATGTTGGTGGGATTTATGGAATGTTGGTTGGATTTATGGAATATTGGTGGGATTTATGGAATATTGATGGGATTTATGGAATATTTGCTTCGGATCCCACCTTTTTGTGTATAAATAAATCAATGTTTCAGCAGCTCAGCCCCAATGTGATGATGCATTTGCTATTCCACTGTTAATTCCTCGTTAATCACCACAGTAATTCCCGGATAATTAAACTCCACTTCCCGTTCTCTGGGGAAATGTCTCAGCCTGATAACCACAGCTTTCATTGACTGCTTTGTCACAACTGGGGCTCCCAAAAAAAAATGGGAAATCCCTTGGAATGTGGAGGAAAAGAGTGGAAAACAAGGATTTGTGCACCCTGGAGCACTTCTCCAATGAAGCAGTTTTGTTTCCCACTCTTATCCCAAGTTTTGCACAGCTCTGTGGGCACTTCTGAGCATGAGGATGGATCTGCTCAGTCCTCACTGATTTTATGGAAAACCCTCTCAAATTTACTGGGAAGGCACAAAACCTGCTGGACATTTCCTAAATAATCACTTCTCCTGAGCATGAGGATGGATCTGCTCAGTCCTCGCTGATTTTATGGAAAACCCTCTCAAATTTACTGGGAAGGCACAAAACCCTGCTGGACACTTCTTAAACAATTACAAATAATTAAATAATCTCACAAAGACTGTTAATGAATGCAGGTTGAGTCAGACCCTCCTACAGGAGGCAGATTTTCCTTTCTTGCATTCCCAGGAGTGTTTTCCACCAGATTTTCCTTTCTGGCATTCCCAGGAGTATTTTCCACCAGTTTTTATTTTCTGGCACTCCCAGGAGTGTTTCCCACCACATTTTGGGCTGTGAAAGAACCTGGGAGGCAATGGAGACCTTGTGCTTTGCATTCCATGGAATAATTTGGGTTGGAAAAGCTCTCCAAGATCATGGATGAAGGATTTTAACAAGTGATGATGGAAAATCAAGCCTCACTCATTTTCTCACACAAAAATAACCTCATTTGTTTTGGACAGCTCTGTTTGAGGAGCTGAACCCTCAGAGTGCCTGACAGCCAGCTCTGGGATCGTGGGGATGTTTCCAACCAAAATCAGTAGGAATTCAAAGAGGAAAAAGCTTCAGCTGATCAAAATGGGGATCGAATTGCAGAAATCTGGGAGCAGCCCTAAGGGATTTTGTGTGCTCTGGGATTTTGTTTTCAGTTGGTGGAAATATTACCTGGAGTCTGTTTAGGGCTCGTCTCAGGGGTTGGACTCTGGATTTGGTGGGAGCTTGGGGTGCTGGGATCCTTCTGAACAGTGGGAAAAACTGGGAATGTTCTGTAGGGAGATGACAGTCCCTATGCTGTCTGTAGAAGGATCAGAATGGGGCTTTTGGAATTATTTCTACCAGAGTGTCAGGGGAGCTGAACTGTGGGCTCCTCTCTCTGAAGAAGGTGTTCAGTGAGGTTGGAATCAGCTTGGATGAGTCAGAGCGGATTTTCCAGTGCATTGATGATGATAAAATCCTGAGCAGAGCAGTCAGGTGGTGCCAGGTTATACTCTGTGTTTTCTCCTCATGGAGGAAAACCTCTACAGGATTTTGGGGTTTGAGTGTCAGGCGATGCCAGTTTATGCTCTGTGTTTTCTCCTCATGGAGGAAAACCTCTACAGGATTTTGGGGTTTGAGTGTCAGGCGGTGTCAGGTTATGTCCTGTGTTTTCTCNTGTCAGGTTATGCTCTGTGTTTTCTCCTCATGGAGGAAAACCTCTACAGGATTTTGGGGTTTGAGTGGGACTCTGTGTGTGTTTGCAGAACTCCCTGGATTATCTGGAATGCGGGCTCAGCAAATCTTACAGCACTTCCAGCCACGCCCTGGGCATCGACCTTTGGAGGGGCCGCCGCTGCTGCTCGGGGAACCTTCAGCTGCCCCCGCTGGCCCAACGGCAAACGGAGAGAGCCAGAACCCCCGACAGGGACATGGTGTGCAGACCCACCACCCTGCCCCTGCTGACACCGCCCAGCATCGCCATCACCACCTACCACGACTGGTACGTCCTTTCATGGGGGCTCAGCTCCTGCTGCCTTTGCTAATTCATTCATTTATTTGGTGTTCGCTGGTTTCAAATCGGCTTTTGTGCCTTCTTTTTGTTTTAAACACATAATGAGATACAATCATCTGATAATGAGATATATTCATCTGATTGATCAGTCTCTATCAGTTGGTGTATGATGGATGTCGGTTTATAAAGCAAATTATTTTAGTTGGTGTATGATGGATGTCAGTTAAAAAGCAAATTATTTTAGCTGGTGTATATCGGATATCGGTTAAAAAGCAAATTATTTTTGTTGGTATATATTGGATATCGGTTAAAAAGCAAATTATTTTTGTTGGTGTATCATGGATGTCGGTTTATACAGCAAATGGTTTTTGTTGGTATATTGTGGATGTAGGGTTATAAAGCAAATGATTTCAATTTTTTTTTTTTAATTCCATTTTGTTAAAAACCTCTCCTGAAATTTCTGATTCCAATCTCAAGCGGAGGATTTGTGTTGCTAACTTTGCACCCACACAAGTTCAAAATGGTGGTAAACTCTTCCACAAATGGGTGAGGAAGAGGCTTTAAGTCTCTGGATGTTTCCTGACCCTGTGTGAGGAAAAAGGCTTGGAAAAAACCCCATTGGAATCGAAAGTTAAGCTCAAGAAACCATCAGAGAGCTGATTACAAGGGGGTTACTCTGGGGTGAGTTCCAGAACTGGAACTGGTGTCAGGTGTCAAAACAAGGGAATTGATCCAGAGGAAGAGAGGGAAAACTTTGACTTGTGTTCCTGTGTTGGAATGGATTTTATGGCAAAATAAGGATGCGTGTCCTGCTTTTCATGGGAATATTGAAATGATATTAATGTGACTTTAAATCCTGTGCTCTCAGCTTTGGGTTTAGAGTCAGTTTTAGGTTCTAAACTTTCCACTCTTGGCTCCGTTTGCTGGTTCATGTTCCCACCATTATTCCAGGTTGGAATCTGGGTTTCTGTGGAGCTCAGCACTCTTTGCAGTTTGCATTTGAACAACTCTAGAGGACGTCCCAAATCCATTTGTTCGAGTCCTTTGGAAAGAGTTTTCCTGCTGAAAACAGGATTTCTAAAGTACCCTGGAACAGCTGAGACAGAGGAATTGCAGGAGCTTTTGTCCAGGTTTTGTGATTAATCACTGAGATAAATGCAACAAAACGAGTTCCCTATTTTTGGATGGATTGGGAATTTTGGCAATAGAAGGGTTGGCTCACCTTTATGGGCATTGTGCAGATGTTCCCTTTTGTAGGCAGGAATTCGTGTTGGTGGCTGCTGGAGCAGTGGGAGCTGTCCATGGGGTGGGTTGGCTGTGAGCTGGGACAGTGCCTCTGTCCATGGTCCAGCACAAACTGTGGGTTTATCAAGGGTCGGGTGGCTGTGAGCTCAGACAGCGCCTCTGTCCATGGTCCAGCACAAACTGTGGGTTTATCACGATTGTGGGTTTATGTGAGCTCAGACAGCGCCTCTGCCATGTCCAGGCATCAAAACTGGGTGTGGGTTTATCACGATTGTGGGTTTAGTGAGCTCAGACAGCGACCTCTGTCCATGGTCCAGCACACGGGTTACACGTTGTGGGTTTAGCTTGACATCGTCCATGTCAGAAAACGTGGTTATCCGATGGGTGAGCTTCACCACTTTTCGATGTCAGCACGGGTTTCTTGTGGTATGGATGGGACAGCGCCTCTGTCCATGGTCCAGCACAAACTGTGGTTTATCACGATTGTGGTTTATGTGAGCTCGGACCAGCCCTCGTCCATGGTCGGGTCAAACTGTGGATGTCGGGTTTTCACAGTAGGGTGGCTGTAAACTCAGACCACGCCTCTGTCCGATGGTCCGGCACAAACCGAGGGATGTGCGGGTTTATCAAGGTGGGGTGGCTGTAAACTCAGACCATCGTCCTCTGTCCGTGGTCCGGCACAAACCTGGGCTGGTTTATCACGGTGGTTGGTGGCTGACTCAGACACGCCTCTGTCCATGGTCCAGCACAAACCAGTGATGGCGCTGGGTTTATCATGGTTGGGTTTACTGTGAGCTTGGATTGGTTCTCTGTCATGGCCCGGTCAAACAGAGGGATGGTGCTGGGTTATCATGGTTGAGCGTGGCCTTTTACCGGTGAGCTTGGATCGTAATCTCTTGGGTCCTAGATTGGAATCTCGCATGCATCATACTCCTACTCGAGGTGACTGAATGGTTATTTATCGATGGGTGTGTAAGTGCTTGGACTACTCTCGCTGATTCCTGATCCATTGATCCGTCAGCTGCGTTTATCATGGTTGTGGTGGTGTTTGCTCTGGACTGTCTCTCCAGGTCGCATGATGCTGGGTTTACTCACTTTTGGAATGCTGTGAGTGATGTATCTCTGACCATGGTCTGGGTCAAATGCTGGTTTTGTCACAAATTGTGGGTTTGCCATGAGCTCGGACCGCGCCTCTGTCCATGGTCCAGCACAAACCCTGTTTTTATCACGAGTTGTGGGTTTACCATGAGCTCGGATCGTGTCTCTGTCCATGGTCCAGCACAAACACTGAGTTTATCACAGGTGGGTTGTCTGTGAACTCGGATTTTTCCTCTGTCCGTGGCCCGGCACAAACACTGCGTTTATCATGAGCTGTGGGTTTACCGTGAGCTCGGACCGCTCCTCTGTCCATGGCCAGGACAAACACGGTTTTATCACGAGTTGTGGATTCGCTTTAAACTCAGATCATGTCTCTGTTCATGGTCTGGCATCAACGCCGGGTTTGTCACGGGTGGATTGACTGTAAACTAAGATCGCGTCTCTGTCCCTGGTCCGGCACAAACCCTGGTTTTATCACGAGCTGTGGCTTTACTGTGAGCTCAGACCGCTCGTCTGTCTATGGCCAGGACAAACACTGGTTTTATCACGAGTTGTGGATTGCTTTAAACTCAGATCGTGTCTCTGTCCATGGTCTGGCATCAACACACGGTTTGTCACGGGTTGTGGGTTTACCGTGGAGCTCGGACTGCTCCTCTATCCATGGCCAGGACAAACACTGGTTTTATCACGAGTGAGGATTCGCTTTAAACTCGGATCGTGTCTCTGTCCATGGTCCGGCACCAGCGCTGCGTTTATCACGAATTTTCCTGGGAACACAAGAGGGCATCGCTGCTCCTCTGTTCCAGCTCAGAATCTGCGGCTGTGGATTTTCCAGGGGTGGTCTGTGCCACCCTGGCAATATTTATTCAGGTTGTTGCTGTTTCTTTAGGGCTGTAAAATTCCCAGTTTTCCCCAGGAATTGGGAGTTGCTGGTGTGACTGGGATGGAGCGTTGTTCCAGCTCCTGTTTCTGCACCCTCTTCACCTCCCTGTCCAGGTACAATGGCTGATCCTACAAAAACTGAGTAGAATATTGGGTTGAATATTCCCATTTTTGTTTAAATTCTGATCCTCACCATCCTGACCACTTCCATTGGCTGATCCTACAAAAACTGGTCCAAATATTCCCATTTTTTATGTTCTAATACTCAAAAACTGGGCTGAACATTCCCATTTTAAATTTAAATCCTAATCCTCGCCTTCCTGATCACTTATATTAACTGATCCTACAAAAACTGGTCCAAATATTCTTTATTTTTATTCAAGTTCTAGTCCTCGCCTTCCTGATCACTTACATTAACTGATCCTACAAAAGCTGGTCCAAATATTCCCATTTTTATTTAAATCCTAATCCCCACCTTCCTAACACTTACATGGGCTGATCCTACAAATGCTGGGCTGAAAATTCCCATTTTTTATTTAAGTTTAGACATCGAGGGTTTTGGAGCTCTACCCCATTCCAGGCAGTTTTGTGTGAATATTCCAGAATTCCCAGTGATTCAGGGCCTGGCCCCTCCCAGGGATCACAGAATATTAAATTTGGAGAAGATCCTTTATATGGGATAGAAATCCAACAGAGCTGCAAGTTCAGTGCTCATTAACGGTGAAAAACCCAAATTAATTGAAAATTTGAAGGAAAAAGATTGTGAATAAAACATGAAAGATATTTCTGGAGACAGTTCTTGGTAACCAGAAAAAAGAGAGATGCAAACGCAAAAACTGAAAAAAAAACAATAAAAACTGAACAAAACCATCCAAAAACTGAACAAACCCAAAAACTGAATAAAAATAACCAAAAACTGAACAAAACCAACCAAAAACTGAACAAAACAACCCAATATTGAACAAAACCAACCAAACACTGAACAAAACCAACCAAAAATTGAACAAAACCAAAAACTGAATAAAAATAACCAAAAACTGAATAAAAATAACCAAAACCTGAACAAAACCACCCAAAAACTGAACAAAACCGACCCTAATTTCCCTGCCTATTATGGGATGTTTGAGGAACACCGCTGACCTCCTTTTCCAAGGTAAGGAAATGCCCCCCAGGAATGCAGAGCAGGATTTTGAAATCCAGGAAGGATGTTCAAGCAGAATAATTGATCCTGCCTCATTACCAAAAAAAAAAAAAGATGGGATTTATGGAAATTATTCATGTTTTGAACCAGGTGCTGTCCATTCTGTGATTTAAATAATTTTAAATATCAGTATCAAAATGAAAAGCCCATTTTTAAGTATTTTTTTCCTTCAGGTTTTTTATTTTTCATGCCCCATGGGAGCCAGCTCATCTATTTTTTTTTCCTATTCCAAGCTTGCAGCAATTCCTTCAGTTCTTATTGACTGGAATTGGAAATTATCTAAGAAATAAAACTCCAGTTCCTCAGGGTATTATCCCAAGGTCTGGAAAAATATTTAAAAAAGAAAACAAAATTTTTTAAAAAGCCCCACACTTCTCCAAAACATCATCTCATCCTGAATTTCTGGGATTCATCCTATAATTCCTGTTAAAGCTTCCTAAATATTTTCTTCATCCATGGGATTTACAGAAAGGGAAGGAGCATCTGATTCCAGCTTTATTATCCTTCATTCTCCATGCAAATCTCATCCCCTTTATCATCCCAATATTCCTTATCTTGCCCTCAATTAATCCTCACTTATTCATCCCTCAATTAATTCCCGTTTTATCGATCCCTCGATTAATTCCCGTTTTATCGATCCCTCGATTAATTCCCATTTTATCGATCCTTCAATTAATTCCCATTTTATCAACCCCTCGATTAATTCCCGTTTTATAAATCCCTCAATTAATTCCCAGTTTATTGATCCCTCAATTAATTCTCGTTTTATCAATCCCTCAATTAATTCCTACTTTATCAATCCCTTCGATTAATTCCCATTTTATCGACCCCTCAATTAATTCCCATTTTATCAACCCCTCGATTAATTCCTGTTTTATCGATCCCTCAATTAATTCCCATTTTATAATCCCTCATTAATTCCCTTTTATCACCCCTCGATTATTCCCGTTTTATAAATCCCTCAATTAATTTCCCAGTTTATTGATCCCTCAATTAATTCTCGTTTTATCAATCCCTCAATTAATTCCTACTTTATCAATCCCTTCGATTAATTCCCATTTTATCAATCCCTCGATTAATTCCCGTTTTATCGATCCCTCAATTAATTCCATTTTATCGATCCCTCAATTAATTCCCATTTTATCAATCCCTCAATTAATTCCCAACAGATTCCCAGGGATAGGAGCCAGCTCTGGCTGAAAACAGAATTCCCGAGGAAGCTTTGGAGTCACTCAGGGCCTAAAACGATCCCGAATTTCGGTTTTATTTCACTTTTAACACCGTTTTTAATGCGCTGCCCACCACCACCATCTGGAGAACAGCGCGAGTACTACAGGAGTAGAGACTGAGTAGATTTAACCCAATTCCAGGAATGTTCCAGGTGGATGTGGAGAACAGGATCAATCCCTTCTTATTTTCCTTTTAGGATTTCATTCCCAGCTTCCACAATGAAATTATTCCAGAAAAATGAGATAAAAATGAGGGGTAATTATGCAGCAAATCCATATTTTAATAAAGCATTAAATACCATATCCTAAATATTTATCATACCTCTAATCCCTAAAAATGCGCTCCAATATTTAATATTAAACCAGATCAACTCCTCAGGGAATTCTTAAAGCCTTGATTTCCTCATACTTTGAGATTCACCACAAATCCCATTTTTGTTTCAACAGAAAAAGTTGCAAACCCTTCAAAATATAAAAATATCCCCCCACACCTGAGTGAAACATGGAAAAAAGGTGGGAATGAGCTGTCAATCTAACCCAGGAGATGCTAAGGAGCAAAAAAAAATTGGGAAAAAATCTCTTTTGGATGCTCCAAGTGCAGCCACAAATTTATTCTTCACACCCTCGCTCTTCCCTCCTGCCTGGGTTTTTTATCACAAAGCTGGAGTTGGAAAACACAGAGAGGGATTGGGGAAACATTTGAATAATTTTAATGCAAATATGGACAGAAATTGTGACAAAGCAGCTTCCAAGACTTCTCCTTTCAGGTTGTGACTGGAAAATCTCTATCCCATCTCTCCTCCTGCCTCCTCCCTCCATAAAATATGGATTTTATGATCCATAAAAGCTTTTTGTGTGAATATTTCCATCTTTTTCCTCACAAAATATTATCACATCCCAGCAGGTTTGGAATTACTGCTTTGGGATCAGCCTCCCATCTTTTTTTTGTTTTT
>CM019221.1:29439766-29453601 GCA_009741485.1 Malurus cyaneus samueli
AAAAAAAAAGAGGAGATACTTGGGTGCGTTTTAAAGGTCACCCCCAATCCAACCATTCCATGATTTCGTGCTAAACAGGATCCCATCTGTTCCTCCTGGAGAGCCAGACCTGAGATTGTCACTTTTTTTTTTTTTTTTTATTCTGGTGACGTCACCCTGTTTGAGTAGGTGCTTCTCCCTTTTTATGGTTTTCAAGGAGAATCCAATTTGCATCCCAGCTCACAAAAGATTTTATTCCCTGTGGGATCTGATAATCTCCTTCATCCCGGCCCTTTCCTTAGGAAATCTCCAGTAATTCACCATTCAGGTGCTTGGCTTTATCTCTGAGCATTTCCAGGATTTTGTTGGGAGGAAAAATCCAGGAATGGGGTGGAAGTGAGGAATTGAGGAAGAAAGCAGGTGTGGGACTGCAGGATGTGCTGTGTTATGGAATTTCACTGGGGTTTATTTAGGTTTTTCACTCTTTATTTGTGTCCTGGCTGGAAAGTGGGAGAAACTGGATTTAGGGGCTGAAAGGAGCAGGACAAACAGCTCTGCTTCCCAAAATCTCATCCACAGGAGCAGCAGGAATGGGATCCTTGCCCTGCTTTGTGTTCGGTGGGAGAGGAGGGTTTTTAGGGATCAATCTGCTCCTCACATCCCTTTTGGCTCCAATCCACCCACGGAGAAACCCAAATGTGTGGGAAAGCAGCGGTGATGGAATGTGTGCCTTGTATCCCAAACCTTCCAAAGCTGCACGTGAAGGTGCCTTTGAGGAATCTCTGAAAATAGTGCATTTCACACTGGATGAGCTGCAGAGCTATTTTTGAACCAGTGAGTAGGAAAATCAGGCTTTATCCCGTGAATCCATGGGATTTTATCCTCACCACTGTCAGCTCCCCCTTGGGAACTCTTTAATTTACACCGTGGTTTTATCCCTCTGGGATTGCTAGAGTGTTTTCCCATCAGTTTTGAAACACAAAAAAAAATTCAGGTGGAAGTTTGGTGTTTAAAGAAAATTCATATTCCATTTGGGATATATTCAGGGAAAATGGATCAGATCCAACTGCAGCACTGATTTTTCTCCACAATTTATTAACAAATGCAAAGCTTTGCTGCTGTTCAGCATTCCCTGCTCCCACACCTTCCCAATCCTCTGGGATTCAGGTTGTTTTTGAGGATTTGGATGCTGGAGAGGAGCTCTTCACATATAATAAAATCTGCATCAACTAGAAAACATTCGTGAGGAAAAAATTCCCAGGAAGCCACTTTGGAGTGTTTTCCTTTGGTTTATTCTCCGCTTAAATGTTGATCCCAGGTGTCAGATTTTCCTGGGAAAGCACAGGAAAGAATGAGTCAGATTTTAATGGGAACTTAGTCATGACTAAAGGAAGCGCTGGATTTTCTTTAGGCCCCAGAACTGCAATTCCCACAGAGCAAAAGCTGGGTTTTACCATTTCCATGTCCTGCTTAAATTTACTTTGACAAATGGATAAATATTTACTAAATTGTGGTGTGAGCGGCCTCAGATTTTCCCAAAAATTATCTTCCAGTCAGCCTGGTCTGTCCTTCCACATCCCATTCCTTGCTGTCCGGCCTGATCCTGGAATTGGACAAAATTTGGGAGATATTCTTGAACTCTCGTTCCTTTAGATTTTTTTTCCCAAAGCACGTGTGGATTGAGGTTGGAGGTGGTGCTGGGTGAAGGTTGGACTTGGTCTGAAAGGTGATTCCTGATCTTGGTGATTCCACAACTCTCAGAACTTTCCCTGTGTGATTCTTTATTATTTCTTCACTGATTTCTTGATGTTTCCACATTTTCAGGGAGCAGCTCCAGTCTGTGTTGGGATCCCAATCCCTGCACAGCAGAGCAGTATCAAACACCTCAAACTGGGCTTTATTAAACTCAAATCTAGGCCTGATTAAACACAAATCTTCTTTGTTCTGCTTCTTCCTTCTGTTTTTTTTTCCATGGATTTTGCCTGCATATAAAGGGAATGTGTATTTTTCTCCAGCAGCAAGCAGTAATTCCATGTTATCCCTATCTGTGCATCTCATGGGATATTTAGCATTGATATCTGGGCACGGATCATTTAATCCTTTTAATAATGGTGCTTTTAATTTCTCTTAATTGTTGAAGATGGATAAAACCACCCATCTTAATCCAGAATTAGATTCTGCTAGAGGAGCACGACTTTTGTGCTGCTGAAAGGGCAAAGGCTGTGGGAGGCACGGGGAGAATTCCCCAGGATGGGAACAGGGAATCAGGGAAACAGTTTATATATTAAAAAAAATGTTTGTTTTTTTTTTTTTCTTTCAGTTTGCCCATCTGAAGAAATTATATTTCCCACAAGTTTTTTATCCCAGGCTGCACTTGAATCTCGATAATGAAGAAAAGCAGAAGTGTCATGACAGTGACTGCAGATGAGGTGAGTTCCTGCTGAGTTTATTTTCCTTTTTTCCCTTTCCTTTTGTTACATTGTGAAAATGAGCTGAGAAGTTGATTTTGTTTTAATTTGCAAATTTAAACTGGTGTTGCTTCGATTACTGATGGATAATTTTTGAGGATTTTTATATAACAGGAAGAAAATAAACCCAGCACATTAAAAAATGAACAAATCAACCCCATTGAAAGGTTTTGAGGAGTTTTATACAGTTTTATATGGTATGGTGGTCTTTGTCAGTGTGGTGTGGGCAAGGAGCTGGGAATGTTGGTGGGATTTATGGAATGTTGGTTGGATTTATGGAATATTGGTGGGATTTATGGAATATTGATGGGATTTATGGAATATTTGCTTCGGATCCCACCTTTTTGTGTATAAATAAATCAATGTTTTCAGCAGCTCAGCCCCAATGTGATATGCATTTGCTATTCCACTGTTAATTCCTCGTTAATCACCACGGTAATTCCTGGATAATTAAACTCCACTTCCCGTTCTCTGGGGAAATGTCTCAGCCTGATAACCACAGCTTTCATTGACTGCTTTGTCACAGCTGGGGCTCCCAAAAAAAAATGGGAAATCCCTTGGAATGGGGAGGAAAAGAGTGGAAAATAAGGATTTGTGCACCCTGGAGCACTTCTCCAATGAAGCAGTTTTGTTTCCCACTCTTATCCCAAGTTTGCACAGCTCTGTGGGCACTTCTGAGCATGAGGATGGATCTGCTCAGTCTCACTGATTTTATGGAAAACCCTCTCAAATTTACTGGGAAGGCACAAAACCTGCTGGACATTTCCTAAATATCACTTCTCCTGAGCATGAGGAGGATCTGCTCAGTCCTCGCTGATTTTATGGAAAACCCTCTAAATTTACTGGGAAGGCACAAAACCCTGCTGGACACTTCTTAAACAATTACAAATAATTAAATAATCTCACAAAGACTGTTAATGAATGCAGGTTGAGTCAGACCCTCCTACAGGAGGCAGATTTTCTTTCTTGCATTCCCAGGAGTGTTTTCCACCAGATTTTCCTTTCTGGCATTCCCAGGAGTATTTTCCACCAGTTTTTATTTTCTGGCACTCCCAGGAGTGTTTCCCACCACATTTTGGGCTGTGAAAGAACCTGGGAGGCAATGGAGACCTTGTGCTTTGCATTCCATGGAATATTTGGTTGGAAAAGCTCTCCAAGATCATGGATGAAGATTTTAACAAGTGATGATGGAAAATCAAGCCTCACTCATTTTCTCACACAAAAATAACCTCATTTGTTTTGGACAGCTCTGTTTGAGGAGCTGAACCCTCAGAGTGCCTGACAGCCAGCTCTGGGATCGTGGGATGTTTCCAACCAAAATCAGTAGGAATTCAAAGAGGAAAAAGCTTCAGCTGATCAAAATGGGGATCGAATTGCAGAAATCTGGAGCAGCCCTAAGGGATTTGTGTGCTCTGGGATTTTGTTTTCAGTTGGTGGAAATATTACCTGGAGTCTGTTTAGGGCTCGTCTCAGGGGTTGGACTCTGGATTTGGTGGGAGCTTGGGGTGCTGGGATCCTTCTGAACAGTGGGAAAAACTGGGAATGTTCTGTAGGGAGATGACAGTCCCTGTGCTGTCTGTAGAAGGATCAGAATGGGGTTTTTGGGATTATTTCTACCAGAGTGTCAGGGGAGCTGAACTGTGGGCTCCTCTCTCTGAAGAAGGTGTTCAGTGAGGTTGGAATCAGCTTGGATGAGTCAGAGCGGATTTTCCAGTGCATTGATGATAAAAATCCCAAGCAGAGCAGTCAGGCACTGCCAGGTTATGCTCTGTGTTTTCTCCTCATGGAGGAAAACCTCTACAGGATTTTGGGGTTTGAGTGTCAGGCGGTGTCAGGTTATGTCCTGTGTTTTCTCCTCATGGAGGAAAACCTCTTACAGGATTTTGGGGTTTAGTGTAGGCGTGTCAGGTATGTCCTGTGTTTCTCCTCATGGAGGAAAACCTCTACAGGATTTTGGGGTTTGAGTGGGACTCTGTGTGTGTTTGCAGAACTCCCTGGAATTATCTGGAATGCGGGCTCAGCAAATCTTACAGCACTTCCAGCCACGCCCTGGGCATCGACCTTTGGAGGGGCCGCCGCTGCTGCTCGGGAACCTTCAGCTGCCCCCGCTGGCCCAACGGCAAACGGAGAGAGCCAGAACCCCCGACAGGGACATGGTGTGCAGACCCACCACCCTGCCCCTGCTGACACCGCCCAGCATCGCCATCACCACCTACCACGACTGGTACGTCCTTTCTGGGGGCTCAGCTCCTGCTGCCTTTGCTAATTCATTCATTTATTTGGTGTTCGCTGGTTTCAAATCGGCTTTTGTGCCTTCTTTTTGTTTTAAACACATAATGAGATACAATCATCTGATAATGAGATATATTCATGCTGATTGATCAGTCTCTATCAGTTGTGTATGATGGATGTCGGTTTATAAAGCAAATTATTTTAGTTGGTGTATGATGGATGTCAGTTAAAAAGCAAATATTTTAGCTGGTGTATATCGGATATCGGTTAAAAAGCAAATTATTTTTGTTGGTATATATTGGATATCGGTTAAAAAGCAAATTATTTTTGTTGGTATATATTGGATATCGGTTAAAAAGCAAATTATTTTTGTTGGTGTATCATGGATGTCGGTTTATACAGCAAATGGTTTTTGTTGGTATATTGTGGATGTAGGGTTAAAAGCCAAATTATTTTAATTTTTTTTTTTTTAATTCCATTTGTTAAAACCTCTCCTGAAATTTCTGATTTCGATCTCAAGGGGAGGATTTATGTTGCTAACTTGGCACCCACACAAGTTCAAAATGGTGGTAACTCTTCCACAAATGGGTGAGGAAGAGGCTTTAAGTCTCTGGATGTTTCCTGACCCTGTGTGAGGAAAAAGGCTTGGAAAAAACCCCATTGGAATCGAAAGTTAAGCTCAAGAAACCATCAGAGAGCTGATTACAAGGGGGTTACTCTGGGGTGAGTTCCAGAACTGGAACTGGTGTCTGGTGTCAAAACAAGGGAATTGATCCAGAGGAAGAGAGGGAAAACTTTGAGTTGTGTTCCTGTGTTGGAATGGATTTTATGGCAAAATAAGGATGCGTGTCCTGCTTTTCATGGGAATATTGAAATGATATTAATGTGACTTTAAATCCTGTGCTCTCAGCTTTGGGTTTAGAGTCAGTTTTAGGTTCTAAACTTTCCCACTCTTGGCTCCGTTTGCTGGTTCATGTTCCCACCATTATTCCAGGTTGGAATCTGGGTTTCTGTGGAGCTCAGCACTCTTTGCAGTTTGCATTTGAACAACTCTAGAGGACGTCCCAAATCCATTTGTTCGAGTCCTTTGGAAAGAGTTTTCCTGCTGAAAACAGGATTTCTAAAGTACCCTGGAACAGCTGAGACAGAGGAATTGCAGGAGCTTTTGTCCAGGTTTTGTGATTAATCACTGAGATAAATGCAACAAAACGAGTTCCCTATTTTTGGATGGATTGGGAATTTTGGCAATAGAAGGGTTGGCTCACCTTTATGGGCATTGTGCAGATGTTCCCTTTTGTAGGCAGGAATTCGTGTTGGTGGCTGCTGGAGCAGTGGGAGCTGTCCATGGGGTGGGTTGGCTGTGAGCTGGGACAGTGCCTCTGTCCATGGTCCAGCACAAACTGTGGGTTTATCAAGGGTCGGGTGGCTGTGAGCTCAGACAGCGCCTCTGTCCATGGTCCAGCACAAAACTGTGGGTTTATCACGATTGTGGGTTTATGTGAGCTCAGACAGCGCCTCTGTCCATGGTCTGGGTCAAACTGTGGGATGGTGCTGGTTTATCAGATTGGGTTTATGTGAGCTGGACGTGCACTCTGTCCATGGTCCAGCACAAACTGTGGGTTTATCACGATTGTGGGTTTATGTGAGCTCAGACAGCGCCTCTGTCCATGGTCCAGCACAAACTGTGGGTTTATCACGATTGTGGGTTTATGTGAGCTTGGACAGCGCCTCTGTCCATGGTCCAGCACAAACTGTGGGTTTATCACGATTGTGGGTTTATGTGAGCTCGGACAGCACCTCTGTCCATGGTCCGGGTCAAACTGTGAGTTTATCACAGGTAGGGTGGCTGTAAACTCAGACCACGCCTCTGTCCATGGTCCGGCACAAACCGAGGGATGGTGCTGGGTTTATCACAGGTGGGGTGGCTGTAAACTCAGACCATGTCTCTGTCCGTGGTCCGGGTCAAACGCTGGGTTTATCACGGGTGGGTTGGTTGAGCTCAGACAGCGCCTCTGTCCATGGTCCAGCACAAACCAAGTGATGGCGCTGGGTTTATCATGGTTGGGTTTACTGTGAGCTTGGATTGGTTCTCTGTCCATGGCCCGGGTCAAACAGAGGGATGGTGCTGGGTTTATCATGGTTGGGTTTACCGTGAGCTTGGATCGTATCTCTGTCCATGGTCCAGCACAAACCAGTGGTTTTTATCACGGTTGTGGGTGTTACATACTCGGACCGTGTCTCTGTCCATGGTCCGGGTCAAACGCTGCGTTTATCATGGGTTGTGGATTGTGTTTGAGCTCGGATCGCATCTCTGTCCATGGTCCGGCATGAATGCTGGGTTTATCACTTGTTGTGGGATGGCTGTGAGCTCGGACTGTATCTCTGACCATGGTCTGGGTCAAATGCTGGTTTTGTCACAAATTGTGGGTTTGCCATGAGCTCGGACCGCGCCTCTGTCCATGGTCCAGCACAAACCCTGTTTTTATCACGAGTTGTGGGTTTACCATGAGCTCGGATCGTGTCTCTGTCCATGGTCCAGCACAAACACTGAGTTTATCACAGGTGGGTTGTCTGTGAAACTCGGATTTTCCTCTGTCCGTGGCCCGGCACAAACACTGCGTTTATCATGAGCTGTGGGTTTACCGTGAGCTCGGACCGCTCCTCTGTCCATGGCCAGGACAAACACGGTTTTATCACGAGTTGTGGATTCGCTTTAAACTCAGATCATGTCTCTGTTCATGGTCTGGCATCAACGCCGGGTTTGTCACGGGTGGATTGACTGTAAACTAAGATCGCGTCTCTGTCCCTGGTCCGGCACAAACCCTGGTTTTATCACGAGCTGTGGCTTTACTGTGAGCTCAGACCGCTCGTCTGTCTATGGCCAGGACAAACACTGGTTTTATCACGAGTTGTGGATTTGCTTTAAACTCGGATCGTGTCTCTGTCCATGGTCTGGCACAAACACTGCGTTTATCACGGGTTGTGGGTTTACCGTGAGCTCGGACTGCTCCTCTATCCATGGCCAGGACAAACCCTGGTTTTTGGTTGTGGATTCGCTTTAAACTCGGATCGTGTCTCTGTCCATGGTCCGGCACCAGCGCTGCGTTTATCACGAATTTTCCTGGGAACACAAGAGGGCATCGCTGCTCCTCTGTTCCAGCTCAGAATCCGCGGCTGTGGATTTTCCAGGGGTGGTCTGTGCCACCCTGGCAATATTTATTCAGGTTGTTGCTGTTTCTTTAGGGCTGTAAAATTCCCAGTTTTCCCCAGGAATTGGGAGTTGCTGGTGTGACTGGGATGGAGCGTTGTTCCAGCTCCTGTTTCTGCACCCTCTTCACCTCCCTGTCCAGGTACAATGGCTGATCCTACAAAAACTGAGTAGAATATTGGGTTGAATATTCCCATTTTTGTTTAAATTCTGATCCTCACCATCCTGACCACTTCCATTGGCTGATCCTACAAAAACTGGTCCAAATATTCCCATTTTTTATGTTCTAATACTCAAAAACTGGGCTGAACATTCCCATTTTAAATTTAAATCCTAATCCTCGCCTTCCTGATCACTTATATTAACTGATCCTACAAAAACTGGTCCAAATATTCTTTATTTTTATTCAAGTTCTAGTCCTCGCCTTCCTGATCACTTACATTAACTGATCCTACAAAAGCTGGTCCAAATATTCCCATTTTTATTTAAATCCTAATCCCCACCTTCCTAACACTTACATGGGCTGATCCTACAAATGCTGGGCTGAAAATTCCCATTTTTTATTTAAGTTTAGACATCGAGGGTTTTGGAGCTCTACCCCATTCCAGGCAGTTTTGTGTGAATATTCCAGAATTCCCAGTGATTCAGGGCCTGGCCCCTCCCAGGGATCACAGAATATTAAATTTGGAGAAGATCCTTTATATGGGATAGAAATCCAACAGAGCTGCAAGTTCAGTGCTCATTAACGGTGAAAAACCCAAATTAATTGAAAATTTGAAGGAAAAAGATTGTGAATAAAACATGAAAGATATTTCTGGAGACAGTTCTTGGTAACCAGAAAAAAAAAAAAAAAAAGTTTGATCGAGTTACAAGAGCTCTTTTTTTTTTTTTTGTGTTGATGTGTGCGACTCTGTTTTCAACCACTTTTATCTCTAAGAAGCTCCAAACTTCAGGCTCATCTTTAATAAAATTATTGGGATCACCTTGCAATTCACACAACGAGAGGGGTGTTACAATTTGGAGCGGTTTCTAAATTCAATGGTTCGAGAAATGCTGATAGGAATTAATAAGATTGGTGTGCAACAACAAAATAAATTGGAATCAAAAGGATGAATAGAAATAATGATCCATTTAATATACTCATACCTAGATTCATATCCTTAAATTCCTCGGTGTAACTACACCTCATATTAATCACAGTTATTTTATTTAGGCCTCCAAGAAAACATAAAAATAAAAGTTTTTTGATGCTCCGAGAGCTTCAGAAACGGATGGCACCAGCCAAAATCTAAATATAGGCAGACAAAACACGTCTCTGGTATTTCTAGAAATAATGCAATGAGTAAATCATCTCTCTTTAATTATACACCTCAATCCTGAGTGCAAAAAGACAGCTTGGGATGTGTGTGGAATGGGGAGAAATGAGTCACCGTTAATCAGCAGGAGACAACGAAGCTTCTGAAATATTTTGTTCAAACTTCACCCTCGCCGGAGTAGAAAATAAATGAAAATGATGGAAACACGGTTGATGGAAAAGCTGAATCAGACACGAATTGGACAGAATTTTCTGACTCACCATAACTCATCTCTGAGGAAAAGATCAAAACTTGGCTGTTGGTACCTGCAGGGATTTCAAAGTGGCCCTTGGGGACACGGATCAGTGGTGGCTTTGGTGACCTCAGAAGGATTTTCCAACGTAAACAATTCCATGATTTTATAATCCAATGACAAATAGAAAAAAAAACCCAAATATTGCTCTGTCAGTTCTTGGTACTCCTGGATAATCCCATGGATCCAACTCATTTCCCAGGTCATTTTTGGATCCTGCCATGGATTCCTGTGGAAAAAAAATGCCCAAAAATGGGACAAAGAGGAACATTTAATCTTTGATCACCCTTCTCTTCCTTACTACAAAAGAATTAAAATCATCTTCAAGGCCAACAAATTTCTCTGAACAGAAAATTCCACCATTAATCCAATGTTTTGTATTTTCCTCCTGCTTTTCCGTCCTCTCAGCTGATTGATAGAACCATTCCAGTTCCATTCCAGTTATTTTAATTTCTTTGTGTCTCTGATCATCTCCTTCTCAGCTGGGATTAACCAAGATCAGGTTTAATAAATCATGTGGATTTATTTACAGCTATTTTTCCCAAGGAATTCCACTCAAAACTCAAAATATTCCCTGTTCAACCAGTCCAGCTTTGCCAGTGCCTCGTGTTTGGGGGCTGGGAAAAGCAAAATTTGCTCGGTTGTCAGAATTCCCAGGAAGCTTTGCCCATTATGGCTTAATTAAAGGAATAAATCCTGAGCCAAAAATCCTCGAGAGCAGCTCGGTGCCACTGCCAATAAAAACAGGGTCAGGGAGGAGGTGGCTGCGGCCTGTCCAAGGAAATAACAAATTCCATGATTTTTTCATGGAAAAACTCTCCAGTGATGGGTAAAAAGCCTCTGGAGCTGCAGTTGGGGTGAGAACGGGGCAGCAGCACAGGACAATCCATTCCCAATCCTCTCCTTCTTCATTCCAGTGACATTCCCGGGGTTAGCTGAGTCTCTGTTCTAAATATTCCAGCACAGGACAATCCATTCCCAATCCTCTCCTTCATTCCAGTACATTCCCAGGGTTGCTGGTCTCTGTTCTAAATATTCCAGCAAGGACAATCCTTCCCAACCCCTCTCTTCTTCATTCAGTGACATTCCCAGGGTTTGCTGCGTTCTGTTCTAAATATTCAGCAGCAAATCCATTCAACTTCCTCTTCATTCAGTGACATTCAGGGTTTTGCTGGGTCCTGTTCTAATATCCAGCACAGGAAATCTTCCAACCTCTCCTTCATTCAGTGACATTGCCCGGGTTATCTGAGTCCTGTTTAAATATTCAGCAGGGAATGTGCCTGGAATGCCAGCTGGAGAGCTCTTTCATGAAGGAATTCTTTTCCATGAAGGAATCCTTTCCAAGAGGAATTCCTTTTTCCATGAAGGATCCTTTTTCTAAGAATTCTTTTCCATGAAGGAATCTTTCTTGGTCTCTTCAAGAAGGATTTTTCCATGAAGGAATCTCTTTTTCCAAGAAGGAATTCCATTTTCCAGTAGGATCTATAGAAAGTCTGCTTCAAAATTTCAGGCCCTAATTGTGGGTGGGGATCCAAATTTATTTTGATATTAATCAGAAAACATCTCAATCTCCAACAGGAATCTAAATAAACTGTTTATTTTTTTTTTTTTTTTTTGCCTTTCAAAACCATGAAAAATTTTGTCATGAAACCATTCAAAAAGGAATATAACAACACAAACCCTTTTCTCATCAGGATATTTGAAATTTTCAAACTTTTTTCCTTTCTCAGGAGTCACCCCAGAGGTCTCTCCCTGTGAGGAATAAATCAAATTTATTTGTAATAAATCACAAATATCCTCTCCTGGAATGAATTTGTAACAATTTCATCCATAGCTCTGAAATGAGGAAATAATCACAATTAATACAGATTGCTCTGACATATGGGATTACTCACTCTGGATAATATAGAAGGCATTTCAATGTTCTCTGGGAATAAATCAGGCACAATCCAAGTTGCTAAGCAAACTCCCTTCTTACATCACGCCCTGGTGGCTTATATAATTTCATCAGAAAAGTATAAATGATATAAATTTATAATGAATTTATAAATATCAATTTATTCTCAGTTACTAGGAGAGAACAGCATAAATACCTGTAAGAAAAAGGGGCTTTTGCAGCATGGTTGGGAACTGTGTTTTTTGGCAGATAAATTATGTTTTGTGGGGGATTTAATATGGGGAAAAAAAAAAACAGTTCCAAATGCAGTTTAGGACAAATGGAAAGGGAAAAGCTCCAGGTTTGCTGTTCTTCATGTCCTTCATGCGTGTTCTGAACGCAAATAACGTTTCTGTGCCAGGGAACACCTTGGAAAGCTCAGCTCAAACACAGCCAGGCCTGGCTGACGTGGGGGATTAATTCAGGGTGAGCTGCTCCAACCACTCTGAAATCCCAGGGAACTCTTCCTAAAGATGGAATTTTATTTTTTTTTGGGATTGATCTGGGAATTATTCTGGCAGGTGAACATCCAACCACTCTGAAATCCCAGGGAACTCTTCCTAAAGATGGAATTCATTTTTTTTTGGGATTGATCTGGGAATTATTCTGGCAGGTGAACATCCAACCACTCTGAAATCCCAGGAAGTGCTTCCTAAAGATGGAATTTATTTTTTTTTTTATTGATCTGGGAATTATTCTGGGCCTTCTTGTCCTTGTTCAGTTCTGAGTGTTTTAATACCAGAAAATGGAATCCTACAGAGAGGCTGCCTCCCCAAAAATTCCAGTACCCTAAATCTGTGGGAATGGGGATCCAAATTATAATTTTCAACTATTAAATAAAAACAACCTCATCTCCCAACAGAAATCTAAATAACAGGGGATTATTATTAATTTTTTTTGCCTCTCAAATGTGGGGAATTTGTCATGCAAATGGTAATTAGTGATGGATTCCTGCTTCTCCTGCAGCAGGAAACTTTCAGGGAAGGAGAAGGAAAATCCTTAAATGTGGAATTTCAAATTTTATGTCACAGAGCCATCTTTTAGAAGCTCAGCCTGGGAGGCAGCAGATGCACAGACAGGTGGTTTGGGGTTTTTTTTCCTTAAAAATTAACCAGCTGAGCACCAAGAATCCTTCTGCTTTTAGGCTGGGAAGATTTTCCTGGGATTTGCTCATCCTTCTGTTAAAAAGAGATTATTGAGGGAAAGCTGAAGATCTTTATTGTACAGAATTCCAGACTGGTTTGGCTTGGAAGGGATTTTAAGGATCTTCTGATCCCATTCCATGGCAGGGACACCTCCCACAGTCCCAAACTGCTCCAAAACCCAAAGTCCAGCCTGGATTTGGGCACTGCCAGGACATCCACATTATCTCTGGGAAACAGCTCCAACATTTCCTCACAAATGAAGAGATGCTGCTCCCAAATATTTCTGTGCTGTCCCCTTTTTATTCCTGTTAAACCCTGGCTTTGTTAGTTCTGGCAGGGGCCGGCAGGGAATGGGAGACAGGAGAGATGTGAGCGGGGAAAAAAAAGAATCAAACACAGGAGAAATGTCTGCAGTGAGACGAGAAAAACATCAATGGCCTGCAAGGGGAGAAGGGAAACAGAAATGCCAAGGAATGGGGCTTGAATGGGGAACTAAAAATGAATGAAAATGAAAATGGATGGATAAGGAATGGCAGAGAGGGGAAGGGAAGGGAGAAGGGAAGGGAAGGGAAGGGAAGGGAAGGGAAGGGAGGAGGAAGGAAGGGAAGGGAAGGGAAGGGAAGGGAAGGAAGGGAGGAGGGAAGGGAGGGAAGGGAAGGGAAGGAAGGGAAGGGAAGTGAAGGGGGCAAGGATGGATGAAGGGATGGAATGAGGCAGGGATGGGAATGAAAGGGCGGGATGGAGAAGGAAGGATTGGGATGAGGAAATGAAGGACTGGGATGCAAAAGGAAGAGCTGGGAATCAGGCAGGGATGAGGGAGGAAGAGCTTTTCCCACTACCAACAGCAGGATAAGATTCCAAGCAGATCCAAAGGAGCTGTAGGGGAAGAAGTGTTTGTGACACAGAACTGAAACCTTCATAGGGATGGAGCAGCTCAGGAGCTACACATAGAAGAGAGAAAAGGGAAAATAAATGTGAGGAGCATAAACTGAAGGGACTGAGAGGAAATGATATAATTAATTTTTTCCTTTATTTCCTTCACATCCAAGTGCGAATCATTCTAGTGTCGCTGGTAATCCATCCATCTGGAACCACCCCTAACTCCACTTATTTTCCATCAGAGGAAGAAACACATCTAATTAATATTCCCATCCCAAGTCCCACAGTTTATGTCCAGCTCACCTTCGAAATGACACAGCAAAATCCTGCTGATAGGACCTCAACTAATAAACACAGGACTAGGCATTTTAACCATCCCA
>CM019221.1:29453626-29484227 GCA_009741485.1 Malurus cyaneus samueli
AAAAGGATGAAGACTGGAATCAAAAAGGCAAGAAGCTCCGGAATCAGGCAGGATGTCCTGATAGGAGAAAGCCTCCCAACTACCAACAGCAGGATAAGATTTTCTCCAAGCAGACCAACAGACTGATAGGGCAAGAAGTGTTTGTGACAGCGAGAGACTGAAACTTCATACGGGATGGAGCAAGCTCAGAACAGCAACAGAGCATCAAAGAGAGAGAAAAGGGGAAAAAAATAATAATGTGAGGAGACATAAACTGAAGGGACTGAGAAGACAATGGATCATAACATTAATTTGTTCCTATATTCCTTCCATTCCACATGCCGAACATACGTGTGGCTGTTCCATCCATACTGTACCGCCCCTAACTCACTTATTTTTTCCATCAGACGGACAGAATCACATCTAAATTAATATTCCCATCCCAAGTCCCACAGTTTAAGTCCAGCTCACTTCGATGACAGCAGCAAATCTGCTGATAGACCTCAACTCTATAACACAGGACTGCATTTTAACCATCCCACCAAAGTCCGGGGGGTAAACAGCAATTCCAGCACGAAAAACTAGAATTCACCTTTGAATTGAACTGCATTGATCGCCACATCTAAGAAAGGAAAAAGGAAGGGAAGTTTGGGAAAGTAAAAAAAGCAAAGGAAAGGAAAGGAAAGAAAAGAAAGGAAGGAAAGAGGAAAGGAAAGAAGGAAAAGAAAGGAAAGAAAGGAAAGAAAAAAGAAAGGAAATGACAAGGAAAGGAAAAGGAAAGCAAAAGGAAAGAAAGAAAGAAAGGAAAGAAGAAAGAAAGGAAAGGAAAGAGGAAAGGAAAGAAGAAAGAAAGGAAAAGGCATTGCTCTGATTTATTCCCGGCGCTGGCTCATCCTGGCAGTTGCAGCTCCTGCCTCAGGGGCTGAGCTGAGGATCACATCGCTGTCAGTCCTGTGACATTTCCACAGCAAATTTATTCTGTGCTCTGCTCTGCCTCTGTAACTGAGTTATTTTCCACTACAAATCACTATTCCCATATTCTCCCCTCTCATTCCTCCCCATTTCCTCTTTTTTCTCTCCAGTCGCTGTGTTGGTTTAGGCCAACCAAAAGTTGTTTTATAGGGTTTTTTCCCTGCCTTATCTCAGTTTGCTTTTCCCATTTTCCTCAGAATCCTGTTCTGCCCTTTCACAAACACAACCATTCCTCTTTTCCTCTTTTTCCCAATGGGAATGTGCTTTAGCTGATCCCTGCCTCCTCCTCAGGCTCATGTTCTTCTCTCCCAGAGCTAATGGAGTTAATTGGCTCCTGGAGTTTCCCCCTGGAGTCCTTCATGGATCCTTTCCCAACCCATTTGGCAGGAATCCTCTGAAAGCAGGGACAGTGCTGTGAAATTCCATCATGTCCTGGCCCCATAATGGGCTTTTCCCCATCAAATGTGGTCTCATTTTAGTCTAAAAGGGATTTGAAGGGATTCAATCCTTCCCTTGTGCATCCTCAGCTTTAATAAATGTTCTGGAAATGTCCATCTTTCCTGACCTTTCCAATCTTGGGCCTTGCTTAACCAAGGAAACCCTGAATTGTGTGAGGAACCTTCCAGGACTAAGAAAAGAACAGCCCCTGTTTCTCCAGGAGCGCTGGGATATTCCATGGATTAGGATAAATTGTTGAACAGCAATTAAAGCATTCAGAGGGGATCTGTGGTTTGTATTTTATAATTAATAACCTTCATTTTCAGATTGTTCAGAAGTTTGATAAAGATTTTATTTTTCCTGTTAAAAAGGGAATTGTGTCAGTCCAGATTTCTGGAAAGGAGATTGCTCTTGATTAAAAACGTGTTTTCCCCTGGGTTTCTTTCCTTAGAAGAAGAAGTCCAAGTACAATCAGCAAAGCACAATTTCCCTAATTAATGTTCTGTGGGGGTGTTGGGATCTCTTTGGGATGCCTTTGGGATGGCTGAACAATTCCTGCAGAACCAGAGGGCGATTTGTGACCGTTTTTATCTAAACGTGCTCTGAGGCAGATTTGTCCAATCACTCTGCCCCTGGCTGGCAGTGCTGTGAAAAGTCAACTGAAAGCTTTTCCTTCCCTACTGGAGCGTGCAGGGCACTTCACAATTCCCTTTTCCCCGGGGTTTCAGTCTCTGCTGGCTATTAGGACTCGGGAACAGGTAAATAATGGTGCTGCTGCAGAAAAAAGATGTGTTCTGGTTGCTTAGCAATTGCTCTCAGCACTCAAAATCAGCTTTTGATGAGGAGTTGCAGGCTTAGAAATGTTGTTTCCCACCCTATCAGTTATTTTAATCAAATATATCAAAACTTCCAGAGCCTGCAGTGAGTTAGGAAGCGTGGATGGAATCTCACCCAAGTGCACTTAAACTTCTGAAAGTTTCCTTAATTGTCCTTTTTTCTTCCAAGTGGTCTCATTTTCCTGCCAGGCACTTTCCTTTAATCATTTTTGCCACCTCCTCAACAATTCCTTCATATTTCTGATCCCCTTTTCTGATGGAATTGTTACTTTTGTGGTGATGCACGGGTTATTGCAGTCCAGGTGTTCTGGGATATTCCAGGCTGAGGGATTTGCCTGTGGAATATTTTTATTTGTAAACTTGACCCTGCATTCCCGGGGTGTCAATCCAGGCTTGGCATGAACAGATGGAAAACAGAATTGGGGTGCTGTGGAGGAGACTGGACTGGATCCTGCCCCTCTGCCCCTCTCAGGTGAGAGCTCCAGCCCTGGGGATTCCAACAGCAGAGAGATGGGAGCTGCTGGAGAGATTCCAGAGGGAACCATGGAGAGATTCCAGAGGGGGCCATGGAGAGATTCCAGAGGGGACAGGGAGAGATTCCAGAGGGGACCATGGAGAGATTCCAGAGGGGACCATGGAGAGATTCCAGAGGGGACCATGGAGAGATTCCAGAGGGGACCATGGAGAGATTCCAGAGGGGACCATGGAGAGATTCCAGAGGGAGTAATGGAGAGATTCCAGAGGGGGACAGGAGAGATTCCAGAGGGGGGCAGGGAGAGATTCCAGAGGGGACATGGAGAGATTCCAGAGGGGACCATGGAGAGATTCCAGAGGGGTACAGGGAGAATTCCAGAGGGGGCAGGAGGAGATTCCAGGGAGGAGGGAGAGATTCCAGAGGACCATGGAGAGATTCCAGAGGGAGTAATGGAGAGATTCCAGAGGGGGACAGGGAGAGATTCCAGAGGGGGCCATGGAGAGATTCCAGAGGGGGCCATGGAGAGATTCCAGAGGGGCCATGGAGAGATTCCAGAGGGGGACAGGGAGAGATTCCAGAGGGGGCCATGGAGAGATTGCCGGGAGAGATTCCAGGCTGGAGCCCCTCTGGAGCCAGGCTGGGAGAGCGTGGGGGTGCTCACCTGGAGAGGAGAAGGATCCAGGGAGAGCTCAGAGCCCCTTTTGGGGCCTAAAGGGGCTCCAGAAGAGCTGGAGAGGGACTGGGGACAAGGGATGGAGGGACAGGACACAGGGAATGGGGTCACACTGCCAGAGGGCAGGGATGGATGGGATTTTGGGCAGGAATTGTTCCCTGGGAGGGTGGGCAGCCCTGGCACAGCTGTGGCTGCCCCTGGATCCCTGGCAGTGCCCAAGGCCAGGCTGGAGCACCCTGGGACAATGGGACGTATCCCTGCCATGGCAGGGGTACAGTGGGATGATTTTTAAGGTCCCTTCCTGCCCAAACCATTCCAGGATTCCATGAACCTCCCCTGCTGCCCTCTCTGGGTTGCCTCTCTGCCATCTCCTGTTGCTGGCAGTAACCTCCACAAACTCATCAGAATTCCCTTTCCCAAATTCCTGCCGGGTTTTTCAGATCCCATATTTCCTGACAGTCAGCTCCTGGTTCCTGTGGAGCACCAGGAGAGCTGTGCCAGAACCTTCCCGGGGAGCTGGCTCAGGGAAATGTGGCTCCATTGCTCCAGGAGCTGGAAAAAGGAATCTCCGTGCTCAGGGTCAGAGTGTTCCAAACAGCCTGGAGCAGCTCCGGCATTCCGGCTCCTCTTTTTGTTCCCTTTCCTGCTTTCCCAAGGGAATGGGGCTTCTCCTCCTCCCCCAGGCTCCCTCTCCCTTCCATCAGCTCCGTTTTTTGGCATTTCTTTGCCTGCTGTGAAGCCAATCACTCATTATTAATTTATGGATGTCCAAACGATGGGAAGCTCTTCCTTAATGGACCCATCGGACTGCAGTTTATTGCTTCCCAAAGGAGATTTCCCTCTGTTCTCCCTGCCCTCAGAATAGCTTCAGGAAAAGTCATGAAAATTTCTCTGACACCAGATGCATCCTCACAACCCTGATATCCCATTTCAGTTAGAAAGTTCATATTTATTCCTTCATTTTTATTTCTTCATTTTCATTTCTTCATTTTAATTTCTTCATTTTCATGTCTTCATTTTTATTTCTTTGTTTTTATTTCTGTTAGAAATTCCAATTTTTTAATTTCTGTTTGGAATCCCAGCTTTTATTTCTGTTACGAATTCCAGCTCCAAAGCATTTTTGTGGATTTGATTCCTCCTTCAGCTCCCAAGCTTCCCTTTGTCTTTCCCTGCCTGTCAGCGTGGTTGAGTAACAGATCCCAACCTACCACGTCAGAATTCCTAAAACATCCAAAATTCCTGTTCTGCTGCTGCCTGAACCTGTCAGGATTAAACCCCTCTGCGTTCCCACTGCCTTCAGTGAGGCTTGGGCACATCTTTTGGTTTATTTTGGTTTTTAACAGGGAATGGTGAAAAGAGCAGGTGGAGTGGGATGTCTGGGAACTCCTCTGTAGGGAAGTTCTCTGTGGAAAGGCTTTGCTGAAGCTGAGAAAGGCACGCTGGTGTTTCTATCAAATGTTTTGGGATGTTTGAGGGAAAAACCGCTGGAATGGACAGGGATTTGCTGTGTTATTGATGCCTGCACTGTGCAATCAGAGCACTTTCCCCTCCTCTTCTAGAAAGATTTATCATATTCACATTTTTGGTCACTGATTTTTGGCCAGGTACAAAGGTGCTCTGCCGCTCGCTTTAGGATTTATTGTGCTTTTAAATCATCATCGTGTCTTTCACTTCCTTACCCAAACGTTGCTTTTTATCCTTGCAAGTGCAGAAGTTGTTTTAGTGGTGTTTACATCCAGAGATAAACTCCCTTGTTTTTTCTGTTTTAAATACATAGAACCTTACCTCGATTGAAATGAGCTTTGCAGGGAGGTGCCAGCTCCCCCATCCTTTAATTTGGCGGTGATTTGACCCTTTGGCTCTGCATCCCAGGACAGCGGAGCCTGTCCATGGAGCGGCAATTCCTGCGTGCTTTGTTCCTGCCGAGCAGCGTTCCTTTCCTTTGTTTTTGTTCCCTGCCGGTCCCTTTTCCCCACCCTTGGTGCTGCTCCCATCCCTCCCGGAGCCGGGGGTCTCTCGGTTTGTTAAAATGTCCTGGGAACGCTCCCCACAGGGCAGGACAGGGGCCGCTTGTCAAAATAACCCCGAGCCAATAAGCGCGGCTTGGGTGGAGCTACCGCCGTGCGGGCAAAACCGATTCTCAATGAAACCTCGGCGTGAAACCCTGGGAGCGGAGCGGGGCGCGCCATTCCCGGAGCTGATCCCTGAAAACCTGCTCATTCCCTGAATTCCCGGGATGCCGGAGCGGAGCGATTGGAGCCGGCCCTGATGAATTTTTCATGAGCGGCTGCGCGGGGCTGGTGCGGCGCTGACACAACAACAACACCCGGAGCATCTTCCCGGGGAAAAGCCGGGCTTAGTCGGGGCTTTGTGCCGGCGCTGCTCGTCCTGCGGGATCGGCTCAGAGCCATGCGCTCCCGTGGCTAGCGCTGAGCACGGCCAGCTCGCCACGGGAGCGATGACAGCCAGGGAATCTTCCCGGGAGCTCGCCGCTCCCGAGGCCGAGGTTTACATCAGGACTTTCAAAGAGCAAATGCACCTGGAGCTGGAGCTGCCCAAGATATCTGGGAACAGACCCACGTCGCCAAAGATTTCTCCTCGCAGCTCGCCCAGGAACTCTCCGTGCTTTTTCAGAAAGTTGCTGGTGAATAAAAGCATCCGCCAGCGCCGGCGCTTCACGGTGGCACACACATGGTAAGGTCCGCCGGGCGTCTTAAACCTGCCTTTAAACTGGGCTTAAAACCGCTGTGGTTTGAGCTGGGGAGAAGGAGCCGCGGGTGGTTCTGGCCGGGAACAGAACGGAAAAGCAGCCGAGGGATGTTCGGTGCGGGGCCTCGAGCATTGCCGGGCGCTGAGCCGCCGTTCTCCGGGAGAAATCCGGCCCTTTATTCCCGGGAGCGCGGGTAATCCCTGGAACAAAGGCAGCGGCAACTTTCCCAGGCGTGGTGTGTTTGTGTGAGAGAGCCCGGGATTCATTGCAGCCCGGGAATTCGCTTCAGAGCCCGAGAATTCATTTCAGGACCCGTGCGTTTGTTTCACAGCCCATCAGTTCATTTCAGAACCGATTTTCAATTTCAGAACTCATGAATTCATCTCAGAGCCCAGGAATTCATCTCAGAACCCAGGAATTCATCTCAGAACCCAGGAATTCATTTCAGAACCCAGGAATTCAGCTTGGAACACATTTCAGGACCCATGAATTCATTCCAGAGCCTTTTAATTCATTTCAGAGCCCATGAATCATTTCAGAACCCATAAATTCATTTCAGGACCCATGAATTCATCTCAGAACGCATAAATTCATTTCAGGACCCATGAATTCATCTCAGAACACATTTCAGAGCCCATGAATTTGTTTCAGAATCCATGAATTCATTTCAGGACCCATGAATTCATCTCAGAACTCATTTCAGAGCCCATTAATTCATTTCAGGACTCATTTCAGAGCCCATTAATTCATCTCAGAGCCTTCAGGACACGTTTTTTCCTTCACTCTCTCAGCACAGGATGATCTGAGCAGGGCACTCTGAGTTAAATCCTGGAAAAGGCTTTGACTCCCCCGTGAGGGGTTTGAGACAGTTTTTGCTGGCTACAAATCTCCCTCTTTTCTGGGAGATTTTCCCTTTTTTCCAAGGGAATCCTGGCTGGGAATCTTCTTTTCCCTCCCCACAAACTGCCAACCCCAAATAATCTGTTTGGGTGCCATCACAGCTGATTGGGGCCGCTCCTGAGCGTGCTTACACCACAAACACCATCAAAATATAAAATCCGGGAAAATCTGTGAGAATCTCCCCGGTTCATTTCCTAAATTTCCCTCTCCACTATTTCATTAATCGCCAAATGAGCTCCATAAATATGCACCAGTTGAATGTGGGGATTGAAGCAGAAAACTCTGAGTAATGTGAATGTTTTTAAACCCTCCTCACACAGTTGTACATCCATTACTTTCCCATTCCTTTAGAATTCTGGAATTGTGCAGATTTCCTGCTTCTTTTTTTTTTTTTCTTTTTTTAATTTAAATCCAAGCAGTAATAACAACCTCAAGCTGTAGCAGCGCCAGAGTGTTCTTCAGGATTTTAATTGCTTGGAGTCACTGGTGTTTAGGGTTATTCACATTAATTCCCTGGAACATCTGTCATGGAGCTCATCTGATCCCCCCTGCCTATCCAGAGAAATGAGGGAAAGATGGGAATTAGGGAGCAGGATATGGCCAGACACAGCACTCAGCATCTGTGTTGTTTGCTGAAAAAAAAAGAATTAAAATATTTATTTTTAATGGAACATGAATCAACTTGGAAATGAGGTGAGATCCCTCTGAACTGAAAAAAGGAAGGTTCTCAACTCGATTTTGAGCAGTTTTTAATAGATTTTGGAAGTATTTTAACTTTAGAGAAGCAAGAAACTGTTGTAGAAATGGGGAAAATCCCCCTGGAAAATGTTCCAGGAGTGTTTGAGTGTGAGCTTGTCCTCACCACAAACCCTTCTCCATTTAAATACAATCATTCCCGTGCCCAGAATTTCCTTGGAGCATCCAGAGGGTGTTCCCTGTGGGCACTGGAGAGGAGTTTGGGATTGGGATGCAGGGCATGGAGCAGCCTCCCCTGTGCCCAGGAAAATGCCCCTTTTAGGGGAGCTGGGCAGCGCAGAACAGCCCCGGGAACCAACGGGCAGTGCCAGGGAATTGATCCCTGATGGCTTTTATGGGGTCTGGAACTTCCTTAAAGGGGAACTTTCTCCCTTTGGAGCTGGGAAATCAGCATTTCCCACCATGTTGGTGCCAGGGAATTGATCCCCTGATGGCTTTTATGGAGTCTGGAACTTCCTTAAAGGGGAACTTTTTCATTTTGGGGCTGGGAAATGAGCATTTCCCACCATGTTGGTGCCAGGGAATTGATCCATGATGGTTTTTATGGAGTCTGGAACTTCCTTAAAGGGGAACTTTTTCATTTTGGGGCTGGGAAATGAGCATTTCCCACCATGTTGGTGCCAGAGAATTGATCCCTGCTGGTTTTTATGGAGTCTGGAACTTCCACAGCTCCTTAAAGGGGAACTTTCTCCCTTTGGGGCTGGGAAAGCAGCATTTCCCACCACATTTGGTGCCGTTGTTTGAGGGATTTCCTGCTCCTTTTCCTTATTTTCAGTTTCCTGTCGTCCCTCATTCCTCTTTCCCTTGGAACTAATTACCTTTTTCCAGACATTTTCCTGATTTTATGGAACAGACAGCAGTTCCTTTCTCCTGCTGGAATCTGTGTCATCACAGGCTGCTCCCATATCCACTCAGCACATCTTTCCCCAAAAAAAAAAGGGAGAGCAAACATTGAGGGTGTTTTTATTTAAATAAGGCCATGAGTCGAGTTCTTCCATGCCCCAAATCCTTCTTTCCCTCAGGAAAAGGCAATTCCCAGTGATCCACATGTCACCACCAACCCTGGATCCAATCTCCAAATGCCTCATTCCCATAAAATAACCCCACAGAACCTCTGAAGCTTTGGGATTTTCTGTAGCTTTGGGATTTTCCATAGCTTTGGGATGATCTGCAGCTTTGGGATTTTCTGTAGTTTTGGGATTTTCTGTAGTTTTGGGATTTTTCCTCCAGCGCAATCTCCCAGTTTCATTCCTGTCTTGCATCTGTGGGTTTTTTCTTAGAGATCCTGGAATTCCAAATTCTCCTTCTTCCTTTGACCATTCCCCTCTTATCTTTTGGGGTTTTTTTTGTGGGATAAAGAGCAGGCAGAAGCCATGAAAGTTTTGGATGTGGAGTTTCCTTTGGAGTGGCTGGAGAGGGAACAGCATCTCCTGAAAATGCTCCTCAACTCTTCCTGCAGGCCAAATCCCAGCATATTCCCATCCTACATCCCAGAATCTTCCTCACCCCATCCATACCTTGAGGATTCCAAAGAAATACTTTAAAAATAGCTTTTATTTTTACTTTAAAAATAGCTTTTATAACTTTTCCATCTTATTTTTGCCAAGGAACAACTGTTAATATTGGAATTACATCCCCTAGTAAGGTCTTTCCCAGCAATGTCTTGGAAGATCCCAAAATTTTGTATTTTCCAAGTGCACTCTGCAGTTTCTTACACAGATTTCTTTGTTTTGTTGGATTTATCCTCAAAATGATAAATTTGACCAGGTTGGACAGGGTTTGGAGCACCCTGGGGCAGTGGGAGCTGTCCCTGCCCATGGGAATGGGATCAGCTTTAGGATCCCATTGAACCATCCTGGAATTCTGGGAATATTTCTCCAGCCTAAACAATTTATTCAGTTTTTCATTTAAAGCCAGGCTATGCTGAGCTTTTAAAAAAAGGGATTCCTACAATATGATGTTGTCTTTTCTTAATTAAGACTTTTGTGGATTTTCCCCACATTAATTCGTATTTTGCTTCATTAATTTAATAATTACCTGTTCTCTCATTGATGAAGAAAATATGGGATGGAACAGGAATTAAATATTAGGAAATTTCGCTCTGCTTTTTGTCTTGGTTATCCCTCAGTGCAGCTAAAACACAGCCAGGAATTTGTTTTATAAATATAACATCAAACAGAAATAGTTTTATTTTATATCCATAATTTTTTGAAATTTTTGTGCTCTGTTTTCATGGCACAACAATCTCCCATGGTGGAATTCAAGAAGTTGGATAAAATGGAACAATCCATTGAGGTTTTTTCAAGCCTGGTGAGTGAGAACTGAGCTGGAGGCAAATGGAAATTCTCAAATTCCTGTGTAACATTCCATGATCCCAAATCCAAGCTCTCTGGCCACATTCCCAAATCCGAGCTCTCTGGTCACATTCCAGGGTCCCAAATCTGAGCTCTTTTTGCTGCATTCCCAAATTTGAGCTCTCCTGGCCCCATTCCAGGATCCCAAATCTGAGCTCTCCTATCCGGATTCCCAAATCCCAGCTCTCATTCCACATTCCCAAATCCCAGCTCTCATTCCAGATTCCCAAATCCCAGCTCTCATTCCACATTCCCAAATCCCAGCTCTCATTCCACATTCCCAAATCCCAGTTCTCATTCCACATTCCCAAATCCCAGCTCTCCTGTCTGGATTCCCAAATCCCAGCTCTCATTCCACATTCCCAAATCCCAGCTCATTCCACATTCCCAAATCCCAGCTCTCATTCCACATTCCCAAATCCCAGCTCATTCCACATTCCCAAATCCCAGCTCTCCTGCCACCTCCTCCCAGATTTGGGAGCTGATTTCTGTCTCTCAGTCGTGCTGGGTGATGCTGCCTCTCCCATCCCAGGGATCTTTTCCACTCTCAGTGCTCCTGGGATTGTTCAGGATGAGCTTTTGGGGCCATTTCCACCCCGCCCATATTTACCAGGATTCATTCCCATATCCCATCATTTGGAACACCCCTGTCTGTGCTTTGATGAGCTGCTCTGCTGTGTTCCTCACCCTCTCCTGATGTGATTTCAAGTTTCTTTCCGAGTTTGGAAAAAAACAGGAGGATTCTCCTGTTTCCTGCAGTTCCTCTCCCTCTGTTGATGCAATTTCAAGTTTCTTTCCCAGTCTGGAGAAATCCAGGAGGATTCTCCTGTTCGCTGCAGTTCCTCACTCTTTCTTGATGTGATTTCAATTTTTTTTCCGAGTTTGGAAAAAGCCAGGAGGATTCTCCTGTTTCCTGCAGTTCCTCTCCCTCTCTTGAAACAATTTAAAGTTTCTCTCCCAGTTTGGAGAAATTCAGGAGGATTCTCCTGTTTCCTGCAGTTCTTCTCCCTCTCTTGATTTGATTTCAAGTTTCTTTCCCAGTCTGGAAAAAGCCAGGAGGATTTTCTTGTTTCCTGCAGCTCCTCACCCTCTGTTGATGCAATTTCAAGTTTCTTTCCCAGTTTGGAGAAATCCAGGAGCATTCTCCTGTTTCCTGCAGTTTCTCTCCCTCCAGGACTGGGATTTGCCACGCTGCGCTGCTCAATTCCTCACCGAGAATTCCAGGAGAAACAAACTGAAGGGATGGGGGAAAATCCAGAAGGTTCCTCTCTTTTTCTCAGCTGAGCCTGCTCTCCCATCTGTCTCCATCTCCAAGGAGAATTCCTGAGATGGAATTCCTGTCCTGAAAGGACACGGAGGTGAAGGAGACAGAAAGGAGCCCACACATCAAACGCACACCCAGAGGTGCCATCCCTGCGGGAAATTTGGCTCCCAGCCCTGGCTGAACCCATGGAAAACAGAAAGGAGCAACTTCCTGCATCCCCCGGGCACAGATGGGGGAAAAGATGGTGTGAAAATAGCGGCCAGCTGTTCAGGATTGCAGAAAACACCACAGATCCTTCCATCAGTGATAATTGGGGTTTATTCGGGCATTTCTGCCAGAGGGAGAGGGGGAGGGAGCAGATTCCTCCTCAGAGCAATTATTTCTCGAGTTTCAATACCTTTCAATAAGTTTATTATCTTTAAATTTAAATGTTTAAATTTAAATGTTTGCAGCGTCCTGATCCCTGAGGAGCAGAGATTCCCGGGGGATCTGTGCTGGCTGAGGCGAATCCGTGGCCTCCAACCCTCACTGAAAAGAAATTCTCTGTGAAACCAAAAATGGTTTCTCTGGGAGGTTTTCCCGTTGGCTTTGGCTTTGTTGGAAGTGTTGCTGTGTGAAACTCCCACAGTGGCAGCATCCACACGTTTGGGCTGTGGGATTTTGGGATGTACTCTTGGCTCCTCCCGGGCTCCGGTGGCTGCCAGGACAGACTGTGGCAGACACATTCCTGATTTATCATAATTTATGCACTGTGGGTTGGCTTCACTGCACATCTCGACACTCCCTGATCCTTTTTTTTTTTAGTCTTTCCCTGCTTTTTTGGTTCTGAATAATCCCAGTGTTTTATTTGGGTTGTTTGGAGTCACCTCATGAGTTCCACAAGGATCAGGAGATCATGGAATCACAAAAAATCATAAAACCACACAATGGTTTGGGATGGGAGGTGTTGTAGTAGAGATGGATAATGTGATATAAATAATGAATAAAAGATATAAATAGATAGATATAGATATACTACTTTATTATGGGCTTGAGCTTTTTTTATTCATTTATTTAGTAATAGGTGTATATTAATTTTTTTGTATAAATGGTAATTATTTATTGGTTAATTAGTAAGATTTTTTTTTATTTATTAGCATATGATTGGTGTGTTGTAAAAGTTGTGGTGTCA
This sequence comes from Malurus cyaneus samueli, assembly GCA_009741485.1. NCBI lineage: Eukaryota > Metazoa > Chordata > Aves > Passeriformes > Maluridae > Malurus > Malurus cyaneus. The sequence continues at coordinate 29,466,155 of CM019221.1, forward strand.
TTAATTTTTTTTTTATTTTGTATTGTTTTTGGCATTTGTTTTATTTAATTGTGTTTTTTTAACTTTTTTATAGATAGTTAATGTTGTTTAGTTACGTTGTTTTGTTAATTTTTGTTTTGTTTTGTTCTCTTTTATTTATACTTTTAGATTTTTTTTGTTGTTGTTTTTTTAGATTTTAGGGGTACACTATTATTGGTTGAATTTTAGATTTAAAACTTGACAGGGAGAGACCTTAAAAATCATCCCATCCCACCCTGCCATTGCCAGGGACACCTTCCACCATCCCAGGGTGCTCCACCCTGTCCAACATCCCTGACAGTCTGTTCCGATGGATCACAGCCTTTTCCATAAAAAAATGACCCCAACATCCAACCTGGCCCAGCCACAAGATCCCCCCAGAGCCTCCTTTGCTCCAATTTTCCTGGGATTTTCTCTAAATTCTTTGGTGCTTATTTCTGATTTCTCTTAATGAAGGCAAAGATAAAGAAATTCGAATTATTTCAAGGCTTCAGAGAAAACATTTCCCAGTTTTTTGTGCGAAAAAGTTGGTTCATTCATTCTGATGTCCCATGATGGGAAGCGTCTCCTTGGAGAAGGATTTGGGAATGAGTGGCAGCAGCCACTGTCACATCCCAAATTCCCTCTTTTTTGGGATTGAGGGGCAGCAGCCATTGGCACATCCCAAATTCCCTCCTTTTTGGGATTGAGGGGCAGCAGCCATTGTCACATCCCAAATTCCCTCTTTTTTGGGAATGAGCAGCAGCAGCCATTGTCACATCCCAAATTCCTCCCTCTTTGGGAATGAGCAGCAGCCATTGTCACATCCCCATTCCCTCCTTTTTGGGAATGAGCAGCAGCTCCATCTCCAAAGCTTTCACGAACCCTGCAGGTAAAACCTGCAGAATGATGGACAAATTCATTAGAACATTTCCTTCCGTAACAACAACAGAAAATGAATTTTTCTGTGTGGTTGGATCCATTATTCCTGAGCTCCTTGCAGACCCTGAGCCCACTGCATCCTGGAGCTCATCCTACAAAAATGAGGTTTGAGGGAACTCAGCAATGCTCAAACCATTCAGGCCTTGTGGGTTCAGGGGTATTTTCAGGTTTCTGTCCCTTGAAACATCACGGGAAATGGAATTGTGTGTTATTGATCAGAGTTAATGCACCAAGCCTTGGGAACATGGAGAACATGGGACAGGGGGGAATTCTGGGGGGTCTGGAGCTGGAATGGACAATCCTTGAGGGTCCCTTCCCACTCAGGATATTCTAGGATTTGATGCTGCTTGGATAAACAATCCTCTCGCTCACCTAGGGATTATTTTATTCTGTATTTTTTCTGAGGAGGGTGGAAAAAGAATGGAAAAGTTTCAGATACGACGCGTGGGAATTCAGGAAGGGGTTGGCAAGGAACACAGGACAAGGAAAGGCCAGAAAATCCAGGTCCTGTGCTGTTCACACACCCTAAAACGGTGGGAAAATAAGCAAAATTCAGAGCAGGAGAAACTCGTGTTGCTCATCCTGCCTTATCCTCACAACCTGGCATTTTATCCTGCGATTGCTGGTGGCTACTGGAGTGCAGGACAGCATTTTATATTTGACTGTTTCCTTAGTGCTTGGCTTCAGAGGGAAAAAAATAGGAATTATAGACCTGGGATGGCTATAAATGAATGATGGCAAGGTCTGAGTATCCGGCTGTTTTCCAGAGCTTTCTCATCCTCAGGGAATGTGTCCTTTGAACTCTGCAGTGTCAGGATGGCTCCTCTTGAGCTGCTGCTGGAGCTCAGGGCTGGGACAGAGCACAGATGGCTCTGTGGTGTCCCCTCTGTGCTCTGAGCTCCTCCATCCTCAGTGTTCCCTTTTCCCAGGAGTTCCCTGCTGGACTGAACCCCAGGATCCATTTGTAAACACCCTCCTGCCCATGAATTACGCTTTTGGGTTTGATATTGTTTGATACCAATTTCATCTGGAGCCTCTGTCAGCTCCACGGGAGATGGATAAAAGCTGCAAATGGGTTTCTGAGGCAGAGCCAGGGACAGCATTTATGGATTTGATTTTGCTGTCAGAGACAGCTGGGAACAAATGGGAAAAAAAAAAAAAAAATAAAATAAACAACCCACAACAGACAACTCCATTGCTGTGTAAATGGTGTTTGGAAGAGAAATGTCCATAACTATTGAGAGGGATGTCTGAGGAGCCATCCTGCTGTCCCAGGAGATCCCTGTTGGCACTGAGATCCCGGTGATCCCGTTGGGAACGCGGCAAAGGGGGAACAGGAGGGAGGAGATGGGGCAGGATGGAGAGGAGACTCTGGAAGGTGCACATGGAACAGGGAGCTGGGGTGATGAGCACCCCCTTTGTACAAACCTGACCTGGGAGGGCTCCAATCACAGCTCCAAGTCTGGATCCACACTCAGCCGCCTCCTTTCCCTCTTCCCTACAAACATAAGGTTGTGTTCTCCCACTCTGCCTCCGACACAACACCTTCCCAAATCCCCCAGGCCTCAGACTTTGCTTTTTCGAGCAGCGAGTGACGAAAATCTGCTCTGCTGCTCTTGAAAGCTGCCTCCAGAAGGAAGGAGAAAAATCCTGAAATGTCAGCCTTTGCTATTTTTGCAGCCTTTCCCAGGAAGCGGCTCCGGCAATCGGGATCCGCCGGAGCCGATTATCCCTGCTTGTCTTGGATTCGTCAGTTGTTGTTTTACAGGGAAAAAAAAGCTGTTGTAGCAACTTGTAAATGCCTGGGGTTGGTCAGTGCGGGGTGAACGGAATGGGAATAATCCTCAGCCGTGCTTGGAATGCATTGGGATGTTTGGGGAATATGCTTTGGTTTGGGATTTCGTGTGTTTGGATTTTGTAATCCCACAATGCTGGAATGGTTTGGTTTGGGATTCAAGTTCATCTCATTCCATGGACAGGGATCCCTTCCTCTGTCCCAGACAGCCCATCCAACCTATCCTTGAACAATTCCATAGGGAATCCCAACCCTGGGCCTCCTCAAGGATGCTGCTCCACAACAGCCAGCTCCCCAAGGAAGGTTTTGGGAAAAATATCGGGGTTCTGTAGGATGGGAACCTCTCCTGAAGGGTGGTTTTGTGGTGTTGATTTGTATTTTTGGGAATTCACATGTTCCCCACTAACAGCCTTTGGCAGGGCCCTCCCTCCCTTTGGTGGGAATTCATTGGGAATCGCCTCCAGCCGGATTTGGGAAGCAGGATTGAGTTTAATGGTGGGTTCAGAGAAGCTAAAATTCATTCAAAGGACTTAAATTGATGTTAAAAAGCAAAATTGGAAAAATACTGTGAATGAAGCTCGTGGATCTATTGTGTGATAAGAGATGTGGGGAAAATAAGGAATTCTCCCCATGGGCTGGGCTAACAATTGGATTTATCTGAGTATTCCTGTGGATCCTGATCTGGATCACTCAATCACCATCACCTCTGTCACTGGACATCATTCACACTCAGATTTTTTACTCATTTTGTTGTTAATTAATATATATTTCCCTTCTTACTTAACTCTCAAAAGAACAATTAAATGAAAACCAGGATTTGTTTCAGTGCTGGAGGGATGGGAGAGGAACATTAACAGTGGGACCAGATCGTAGAGGTCTTTTCCAGCATTTATGGTTCTGTGATTCAAAGGAGCAGGAAATAATGAAGCACAATAATTAGAGGTGCCTTCTTCATGGTGTCAATAACGAGGATGGAAGCAAGCTCTGAAACATTTGGGGTTAATGTTTGAAATACTCATTTAGAGCTGTGAGGTAAATATCCCCAGATCTTCAAGAGATAGAATTCACGAGTCAAAATTTGCAAAACCAGTGAGTGGACAGTCAAAACTGGTATCAGCTGAGCCCCCAAGCTGGGCAAAACTCAAGGGGTCAATTTGGAAATTCAGGTCTCAGGCATTTCGTTGTCTGTTGGTCGGGGTTTTGTATTTATTTCATGTTTCCCACTGTATTTTATTGTTAAAAATCCAATTTTCAAGTTGCTCAGGATGAACTGCTCTCCTAAGCCAGGTCTTGGCTCATTTCTGATTTCCATAATGAAATGACAAAGAGAAAGAAATTCGATTTATTTCAAGGCTTTAAAGAAAACATTTCCCAGTTTTCTGTGCAGTCAACACCGCAGATTGGTTCATTCATGCCAATGTCCTCTGATGGGAAGTGAATCCTTGGGGAAGGATTTGGGAATGAGTGGCAGTAGCCATTGTCACATCCCAAATCCCCTCTTTTTTGGGAATGAGGGGCAGCAGCCATTGTCACATCCCAATCTCCTCTTTTTTGGGAATGGGTGGCAGCAGCCATTGTCACATCCCAAATTCTCTATTTTTTGGGAATGAGTGGCAGCAGCAGCCATTGTCACATCCCAAATTCTCTATTTTTTGGGAATGAGTGGCAGCAGCCATTGTCACATCCCTGTCCCCTCCTTTGGAACCGGAATGGTCCCAGGGAGCGCTGACACAAACCGGGAATGGCATCGCCCGAGGCAAATCAGCCCCTGTCGGATGGATTTGATTGTGCAAAGATAACGAGCTGAGCTCTGTTTTTGCTTTCACTTCCATTCGTGGCTCAAGGAAAAGGAAGAGAAGAAAGTGGAACAGATTATTAAATGTGTCTTTTAGCCTGGGATCACTCCAGGCAAAAGTAGGGATGCCTTGAGGAATCTTTGGGAGGAAAAAAATGCGGTGTTTAGAGAGAAAAATAGAATATTTAATGGGGTTTTGTTGAGTTTAAAACATCTGGGGGCTTGGGGAGAGCATTTGGCTAAATAGCTGATGAATAATTCAGGGTCACTAATTTAGGAACTCTGTCATAGGGATGAAAACCCAGCGGTTTGGGCTGTAAACAAAGAGAATAAACAGCCAGCATTTAACTAAACAACAAATTCAGAGCTTGGCATGGAGGGAACCTCCGAAGGGCACCAGCTCTTGGCGGGAACAGAGACAATTAAATTCTCATCGATTTTTTTATTAGTCAATATTAAAATCCCTCCCCAGAAGCTGTAATATTCTAATTCCATGTTAAAACATTCCTAAACCACGGGGGTTTATGAAGAGGAATCCAAACACACGGGGGACTTCAGGAGCTTCTGTCCCTGGAATGGTTTTGTTGAACCAAATCTCTGCTGATTTTTGGTGCTGTCCCTCTGATACAGAGCTGCAAAATGAAGGGGAGGATGTTAATGACATCCTTAATTAACAAATACAATTACCCCAGATAAGGATTACAAAGAGATAGGAGGATAAAAGCTGATCCCAAAGAAGGACAAGGATTCAAGCAGGGATATTAACGGTCAATCCCAGATGCTTTTCCCAGCTCCACATGCCCTATTTCCATCCTGGATCCTCGATCTGCACTGGCAGGAATGGGAATGCTGCATTTCAAAGGAACAATTCCTGACACTTGAGGAGCAGAGGGCTCCAACAAACATCACCTTTCCAAGGGTTTGGGATTCACAGGAATGCAGAAATTCCAGAAAATGGTTGTTGCAATTGGGAATAACCCTTTATTCCCATTCCAGAGTGATCCCAGTGTAGGGAATTTATCATCTGATGTTCCCATTGACCAATAACCCTTTATTTCCATTCCAGTTTGATCCCAGTGTAAGGAATTTATCATCTGCTGTTCCCATTGACCAATAACCCTTTATTTCCATTCCAGTTTGATCCCGGTGTAAGGAATTTATCATCTGATGTTCCCATTGACCAATAACCTTTCATTTCCCATTCCAGTGTGATCCCAGTGTGGGGAATTTCCTGAAGTTCCCATTGACCAATAACCCTTTATTCTCATTCCAGAGTGATCCCAGTGCAGGGAATTTTATCATCTGATGTTCCCATTGACTGATAACCCTTTATTTCCTGTTCCAGTCTGATCCCATTGTAGGGAATTTCCTGATCCCATTGACACCAAGGCCCTACTCTGGGAATCCTGTAACTCATAAGAGTTGAGTGGATGCTTTTCCAAGGGAGAGCTGCTCCCAAAATTCCAGATAATTTTACATGAGACAAATCTCCCCAGCAGAGATTACTGAGAATTTAATTAACCTTAGAATTCTTTTGCAGTAAACTTAGGATTTCAGAAAGCTGTCCCTTCAGTGACCATTTTTTGGGATGGACTTCTGCTTTAAATCCCTTTTTCCTTGATTTTTGCCGCTCCAGTGGTGGGTTTGGGGTGTAATTTTATAGATTTGTTAATTTATAAGAGGCAGCAGGGGTGTGTTGGGTTTTTTTACGAGGATTTGCCCTTCCACAGGGATCTGGGATGGTGGGAATTGTGCGGTGCCGGCGATCAATCCCCGCAACTCCACGTCTGGATTAAATTGATGCGAGAACTGGGACTGGTTTTGTCACCGATAATTCCTGCCCCGAGCAGGATTTTAAAGAGGACAAATGAATTCCAAACAGAACCACCACAAACCACACGTTCGTGTTTGACTTCCTGAATGTTCAATTCGGTGTTGACAGAAGTTCTTGGGGTGGGTTGGTTTGGGGCTGTGCTTTAAATGAATCTCTCGTGGGTTTGCTTTGCATGCAGGGAAGATCCTGCCCAATTTTGAAAAGGTCACCGCCGTTAATCATTTCAGGAAGGCAAGAAAACATTCGAGTAATGACTCAACTGAAAGGAATAACCAAGATGAAAAGCTTCTTACTGCTTAATAAGTGTGATCTCGATGAATTCGTGGCTTTTTGTGACAAAGGTTCAGTTACGAAGCTGAAAAATAAAATTTTTTGGAGGGTGTTGTTTAGTTTTAGGGTTTTTGGCTCTGTGCCACAATTAAACAATTGGAGATTGATGAGTGCACGCCAGAAGGAGGAATAGCAGGTTCTTGATGCAGCCATTCCTGCTCTGCAATTGTCAGAAATTTATTTTCCAGGAGATGGTTTGTGGATGGAAAATTGTCCCAGGTCTTGTAGGAAGGAGCTCTTGTTTTCATTTTAAGGCTTCTTTGTTTGTCAGTGGTTTCAGTCATACTCTCAGCACCACAAAGGGATTTTTGGAATGGATCCATCTGATTTCCATACAGGAATTTATGGTAAACAGGATGTATGGAGATCACACAAGTAAAGAACCAACCATTTCTGAAGGAACTCAGAGTTGTTCTTGTTTTCCTTCCCCTCCCCCAAAGCCTGTGAATCCTGGCTAAATACTGAAGGATTTATCATAATAATACTCATTTATTGTATTTTTTAATATCTAGCCCGTGTTTAAATGTATTTTATATACACCAAATTATCAGGAGTACTCATATTCAGTAAATACCATGCTCTGAAAGTTTTTTTTTTTGTAATAATCCACTCTTCTATTCCGATTTCATTCCATTATTCCTGGTAATACTTTCATCTTTTACCACTCTAATATGATTTTTTTTTTCATTCTGCATTAATACCTGCAAACAAATGTTGACAATCAACATAACTATTTTCACTAAAAAAGGGCTGTTTTCTTATCTTAATCCTTCTCTATCCTAATCCCCTGGGGTTTTTATGCCATTTCTTTATTTCCTTTCAAACCCGTCAGGTTTCTCACTCACATTCCAGGTGTGAGCATTGATTTTCCATGCCTGGAGTATCCCCATCGTGCTAATTTTTCCTGATAAATGAGAAAATTTGGAACACTTCCGACACATGATCCAAAGAATCCAATTTCATCCGAGTGTCCTGCTGCTTTTGCATCTCTCTAATGCATTTTCCTGCAGACACTTTGTTTAGCTGAGGATTTAATCAGCTGTAACATCTATTTTTGGTCCTGCTTTTACCGAGCCGGGCTTTATAGGGAGTGGATGAGTTTGCACTCAAGCTGAGGTGAAAAATGCCACATTTTAGATTTAAGGGGTGCATCTTTGTGATTTTTTGGTGTTTTGAAGGGCCTGGCTGGAGCTGTTACACTAATCCGTGGCTGCAGTGCCTGTGATTGGTGGGATTAATTAATCCCAGCACAGGATTAATCCCCAGGTCAGCGAGTGAGAGTCCCCTGAGGACAGAGCACGGGAATTGTCTGTGCTGGGGTGTCAGCAGCACCCAGGGGTGCCTGGGCTCCCTCTGATCCCATGGGCAGAGCTGGGGTGGGAGAACACTGCAGGGGACAGCGGTGACACAGGAGCTGGGGGCATTGGGGTATTGGGATATTGGGGTACTTAGGATATTGGGGTATTGGGATAGTGGGGTATTGGGAAAATGGGATATTGGGATAATGGGATATTGGGATAATGGGATACTGAGGTACTGGGGTATGGGGATACTGGGATATTAAGATATTGGGTATTGGGATATCGATTGGGATATGGAGGATATGGGATATTGGATTGGATATTGGATTGGATATTGAGATATTGGGATATTGGGATATTGGGGTATTGGGATACTGGCATATTGGGATATTGGGATATTGGGAGGCTGGATATGGGATATTGGGATATTAGGATACTGTGATATTGGGATATTGGGATACTGGAGTATTGGGATACCAGGATACTGGGATACTGTGATATTGGGATATTGGAATACTGGAGTATTGGGATACAGGATACTGGGATATGATTTGATATTGGGATATTGGGATACTGGGATATGGGATTGGGATATTGGATGTTGGGATACTGGGATACTGGGGTATTGGGACACTTGGATACCACTATATTGGGATATTTGGATCCTGAGATATTGGGGTATTGGGCTGGGATTGGGGTTGGGATATGGGATTGGAATTGTTCCCTGGGAGGGCGGGGAGGCCCTGGAATAGAATTCCCATATTCGCTGTGGCTGCCCCTGGATCCCTGGCAGTGCCCAAGGCTGGGCTGGAGCGCCCTGGGATGGTGGGAGGTGTCTCTGGGGTGGCCCTGGATGAACTTTAAGGTCTTTCCAGCTCACCCCACCCTGTGCTGGTGGCTCAGTGGTGCAGAGGGGCAGTGCCAGCTGTGCCCATCCCACCCTGGGACAGCTTGGCATGGGATCCATTAACTCCCAGACTCATGGAATGGTTTGGGTGCAGAGGGGCCCTAAAGCCCATCCATCCCCTGCCCTGCACTGAAAGTTTCCCTGAAGCCACCAAGGGATTATCCCAAAGTGCAAATCGGTGAGAAGAGATTAAATTTCATTTTTTTATCATATTTTTTTTAAGCTGAACTTATCCCAGGTTTTGTTTGTAGGGTTTTTTTGGGGGTTTTCTTTTCCTGGCAGACTGATATTGCAAGGCACCACGCTGTGTTTGAAGCAAACCCAATCCAATAATTACACCAAAAGCTGTTTAGGTTCATCTCCTGGTTTTAATTGGGTTTTGGTGCTTTAATAAGCTCCCTGTGGATAATTCTGTGGAAAAGTGCAGTGTGATTCTTTTATTTCTTCATTCTCAAAATGTGTGGAACCACCAGGGTTAAACCCTGACAGTGTTGGATTTTGGGGAGCTGCATTTGATGAGTTTGGGAAAAAAATTCCCAATTTTCTTCAATTAATGCATTAAATTGTAATGGCTGAAAATATCCATGGAATATCCTGATGGAGTACAAGGGAAAATCATTCCAGTTTTGTTGTTGAAATGAGAATTGGAAATTCGGCCACTCCAAAATTTGAGTTGTTTGTGGCTGTGGGCAGTTGATCTCTGAGAAAAACGAGGCTGAAACCCAGGGAATTCCAACATAAATCCCAATTATTTGTTCTGTTCCCAGCACAAATTGGCCAAGGGTTCTTTTCAGTGCCCATGGGTGAGCTTTGAACTCAGCACAGCGTGAGGGGAACCTGCAGTTGCCATGAAAGGTTTCATTTTGGGGTTTTTTTTTATGGAGTTCACAGTCATCCCATAAATTCTTTTGGGAATTTTAGTCATTTCTCCCTAATGGATGATATTGCAGAGAGGAATTATTTATGGGACTTTAGTGAAAGGTGTGAAAGGATTGAGTGGATCTGCTTTATTGATTCCAAACTAAAACCATGGAAAATGGTTTGGGGGAAGTTCTCTTTGAGCTAACCCTGATTATGACGCTCTGTGTAAATTATGAGGGGAAAAAAGAGAGAAAAAATGTGGAATTTGGAGATTTTTGGCTGCCGAAAATACCCACACAGGGAATTTCCTTTCCATGGAGGAGTGACCATCCCACTGCTTTTCCTGTGGGATTTTGGGACTCTGTGTGAGGTGAAGCCGGTTCTATCCCGATCCCAGTGACCACCTGGAATCTGTGGGGAATTCTGGAAGCCGGGACTCACCAGAGATCGATTTTCCCCCATTATTTCAGCAATTCACGGCTGATTTTCCCCTTTGAGGAGCATGACTGTCGCGATGATTCACGGCTGCTCTCTCGGAGCCATTCCAGGGAGGAATCACAACCACCCCACTCCTGTTTACCGCACAAAAACATGCACGGCACAAATTAGAATTCATTAATCTGCCCGAATCTTCCCACTTCCAATTGTTAAATTAATTTTAGGGGATTTGGAGCCAATTTCATGGCGTGTCGGGGCTCTGTGTGCTCATCACACTTCAACACCGGCCTTGTGCTGAAAGCTGAGCTGCCTGAATATTGAAATCTTGATTTTAAGCCAGCGGAGAGGATTGATATTTTTGCCTCCAGCGCTTGAAAAGAATTGTTTTGTGCTCTGTAATCTGTTACAACAACAATTTGCTGCTTCTTGCAATACATCTTTTTATTTGGCTGGCTGAGCAGTATTTTCAGTTGTAACCTCTGCGTCCAGAAAGGAAAATGTAACGTCAGAGCAGCCTGAGGAAACACCCTCAGAGCAAAGAATTCCCATTTCCACGGGTTAATTTGAGCAGAAGCCACAGAATTTTGCTGGGAGAAAGTGTGGCTGAAGCAAAGTCAGGTTTTCATCAGAAAAGAAATGGGCAGAAATAGCAGAGCAGCGGGGGAGAGTTAAAAATTGGTATTATTTACTCCCCAGGCAATCGCTTTCTCTTAGTTCCATGAAAATTGCAGGAGAAGGAAACTTCTCCCCATGCAGGGCTGGGAATAATTAGCGAGGGAGATAATTGGGGTGTGGGCACTGGAAAAGCTTTGGAGGGAGGATGGAGAGACCGGAGCTGCACTCCTGGGAGGGTTTGAGCCTCAATTCATGGTTGAGCTGGAAAGGTTTGGATTGATTGGAACCACTGTGGAGGGTGGGAAAGGATGAGGTGATTTCTAAAAACCCCTCACAGGGGAGGATTCAGATCCTAACAGAGGAACAGTGGGAATTCAAGGGAATTTCTGTGGGGAAGTGAAGGAGTTCCCAGAACTGATTGGGTTGGGAGGGACCTCAGGGATTGTCCCTGGGCAGGGACACCTCCAAATCCCAATGTCCAGCCTGGCCTTGGGCACTGCCAGGGATCCAGGGGCAGCCACAGCAGATCTGGGAATTCTATTCCAGGGTCTCCCTGCCCTCCCAGGACTTCTTCCCAATATCCCATCCATCCCTGCCTTGGCATGTGACCCATTCCCTGTGTCCTGTCCCCCATCCTTGTCCCCAGTCCCTCTCCAGCTCTCCTGGAGCTCTTCAGGCCCTTCAAGGCCTCTCCATAACAAAGTAGTACAAACAGTAACACAGCTCTGAGCACAACAGAACATTTCTCTTAAAACCGTGACTCATTTATCTATTTAAAGAGCCTTTATTTGTGCAGGTGAGCACAAATCTGACTGTGCTCCCCAGAGGCAGTGAGGAGGATTCTGTGGCAGCCGTGCCAGGATGTTCTGCACTGTCACTGTGCTCCCCATCCCACTCTGCCTCTCTGGGCTCTGTTTGCCCACAGGACTCCAAAGGAGAGAGGTGGATCTGCTCTAAAAACCACAAAAAGCTGGAATGGGAGGGAGGAGTGGAGCAGTGAGCTCCTGCTTTTGCCAGGATTTCCCTGGGGATGGCTGTGTGTGGTGCGGGTGGGGTGTCACAGTTACCCCACGCTGCAATTACAGCTCAGGCTGCCCGGGAAGGCAGAACCCCCTCAATTCTGGGTCTGCTGTGGAACTGCGGGGCCGGGAGGGAGAGCAGAGCTGGGAGATGGGGGCTGTGCTGAAAGAGTCACAGATCTCTTGTGCATCTTGTGGGTGTGTGAACTGTGCAGGGATGGAACCCGGAGAGCTGGGGGTGCTACCTGGAGAGGAGAAGGATCCAGAGAAGAGAGCCCCTTTGGGCCTGAAGGGGCTCCAGGAGAGCTGGAGAGGGACTGGGAAAGGGATGGAGGGACGACACAGGAATGGGTCACACTGCCAGAGGGCAGGGATGGATTGATTTTGGGCAGGAATTGTTCCCTGTAGGATGGGCAGGCCCTGGCACAGCTGTGGCTGCCCCTGGATCCCTGGCAGTGCCCAAGGCCAGGCTGGAACACCCTGGGACAGTGGATTTGTCATGCCATGGCAGGGTGGATGGGCTTTAATCTCTTCCAACCCAACCATTCCAGGATTCTTTGTTCCTACAACATTCCCATCCTCAGTGTGACTGTTCCCAGCACATCAATGACTTCCATGAACATTCAAATCCTCCAGTCCCTTCAGTAAACTCATTTTTTTGTCTTTTTATCTCGTTTGTCCTGGAGCAGCATCTGTGTCTCTCCTGCCTCCCTTTCCAAGTGTTGATGTCAGATTGTTGGAAAATCTGGATTCCATTGTCCCTCCATGGGGACATCCCCTGTCCCTGTGACCCCAAATCCCTCTCTGCACGGGGCTGGAGCAGCTGCCACCTTCACATCCTGCAAGGACCTCCAAAATCTTGTCCCTCTAAATTATAGCCATGTTTTTATGGAACAGAAATTGATTTTTTTTTTTTAAAACATCATCAATTGAGTGAGATTGAGACTGCTTTATTTCAATTGCTCAAAAGAGTAGTCTGAATCGGAAATATGTTGTTTTCAATTCCAATTTTTATGATTGAGTTGCAAAACTGGTAAATGGTGCAGCTCTCCCAGAGGAATTTTCACCTGGATTCAGTGCTGGGAAATGGCTCCAGTTCCTTCCTGTATCCCCAGATTCTGTATATCCAAAACCCAGCAGGATTTTCCTGGGCAGGATTTAATTTCGGAGTTGTTTCTGGCTCAAGTATCAATCTTTGTGTTGTTAATCCAATTCCTTGGTCTCCTGTCTTACAGAATAGAATAAAACCAGCCCTTTATGTTAGGCAGGACCTGCATCCAAGGTTAAGTAGAATTTTATGGATAATCCCTCACTTTGTTCTGGACACAATTGGATAGACCTTCCCAGAAATTTGAACATTTCATCCTTAATGAGCTTTTATTTTATTTGTAAAGCTTAGGAGAGACAGTGGATGAACGTTCCTGCTCAGATCACACCTCAGGAGTGTATTTGTGATTATTTTATCTGTGATTTATTAGGACATTGCTTTGTCTTAGGCTAAAATCTCTTTTTCTTCTTGGAACACTTTGTCCCTTCACTCAGGAGTTCATTCTGTGAGGTGAAGTCATGAAATTCTCACTAAAAAAAAAAAAATAAAATAAAATAAAAATTTATTAATTCTGTTATGCAAATAACTGACCACTTCCAGGGATTAAAACAAAGATTATTTTTGCTGTCAGCTCCTCTTCTCCAATCCCTCAAAATGTCATTTTTATTGTAAGGATATTGTGGGATCACAGAATGGTTTCCTTGGGATGGAACTGGAGCAGTTTTAAGGTTCTCCCAACACAAATTGGTCTGGAATTCTGTGTTCACGATGAGACGACAAAATGAATTTAGGAATGGAGTGAATTTTGTGCATTTCCTGGGAATGGAGGGAATTTTGTTCATTTCCTGGGAATTTTTGCTTGGCAGGACCCTGGTGTGGAGTGAAATTTAATTCCAACAAACCCAGAATGAGAGGAAATGATTGGATAATTCCCTGGGTCAGCGATAATGGGAATTAATTCAGGGGAGATCAGGGGATTGAATTAGGATTTGGAGTGGATTCTTTATTAAGAGCAATTTCTGATGGTGCCCTTCTCCATCAAGCAGCAATTCTTAGGGGAAAATGCTCCAAAAACCTAAAACCACTCACACAAAAAGGGATTTTCTGTGCTGTTTGAAAGAGGCACCTCTGGGAGGTTTGACCTTTAAATGTGCACATTATTTTGCCTTTTTGATATCTAAATCCAACAGGGTTTTTTTTCTTTGCTGTGCTGGGTGTTACCCACACAAAAAAGGAGGTGCCAGCACCTCGCTCAGTTCTAAAAAATCAGAAATAAATACTGATTTGGGGTTGAATTGCCCCAAAGAGGGCTTTTCATGCAGAAAAAACCCTTTTTTTTGAAGAATGGCACCAGCAGAGCCTAACAAAGGAAAATAAACACCCACTAAAATAAATAAATTTTAGTTTAAAGTATTTCTATGAGTGGAAATTTCCACTCTGTCCTGCACTTGGATGTGTTTGAGTTTGTTTTTGAGGTGATTTTGGGAAAATTCAGATATTCCAACACTGGAAAAAGCAGGAGCTGCTCCTCTTCCATCGTCAGGAATCAACAGATTGTACCTTAAAATCTGACAGAGATTTTATAGGATCTCCTCCAACCTAAACAACTCTGCTGGAATCTTAAAACCTTCTTTTGTGAGAATTGTGAAGGTTTAAATTGAGGAATGTTTCTCCAAGGAATCTTTCCTTGCTTTTATTTCAGTGAAATAAATTTTTTGCTTTCCTCACTGCATGCCCTGAAAGGGAACATTTCATCAGGAAAGGTTCTTTTGGGGTCTAAATTTCAGGATTCAAGCAGATTTCATCAGAAATTGGGGTGTTTTCATTGAAATTAATTAAAATTTTTAATTGGTTCATGCCAAAGCCTGAGCATCTTGGACTGCAGACCCACCTTGGGCATTCAACTGATGATTAAAACTCAAATAAAAGATAGAAAGAGCAAAAAAAAACCAGCTGGAAAAAGAAAGATTTAGGTTTTAACCTTTTCAAAATTGTTTTAATTGGTTTGAATTCCATGGATGATGTGCAGGGAGTGGCCTGGAGTTGATTCAGTCACAAATCTTTGGTTGTCACTGCCATTCCCTGGGAAATTCAATGTCTGTCACTTAAAAACAGCAGCAGAGAGGGAAAAAAAACTGGGAAATGACGGGAAAACAGCGGTGGTGTCAAGAAAAATGCTCAAAATGCTGCACTTTAATGATTGCCTTCTGCCAGGAGAGGAGCAGGTGGGAGGAACTCACTCCAAAATATTCCCAAAAAAAAAAAAACAACACAGCTCCGAGCATCCCCTTGGAAAACAAAAAATGGGGAAATTACGGGTGGATTCGGTAATGAGAAAAATGAGAAAATTGCATAAGGAGGAGAGGATTGACAGGAGGAATCTTCTTCTGGGGAAGGAACTGGAAATGGGAGCAGGGAAAGGGAATGTTTGGAAATTCTGGTGAAGATTGAAAGGCACACAAGGGGAAAAAAACATTGGAAAAGCCAGCTGGGGACATTCCTGCCTGGAAAAGGGTCTGTTCTCTGCACTCCAGGGCTGTTTTTTGGGTTTAATCCAAGGAATGTTTGGGAATTCTAATGAAATTTTAAATTATGAGCAAATATTGTGAGGGAAAAAACCCAGCTGGGGAGATTCCTGCCTGGAAAAGGGTCTGTTCTCTGCACTCCAGGGCTGTTTTTTGGGTTTAATCCAAGGAATGTTTGGGAATTCTAATGAAATTTTAAATTATGAGCAAATATTGTGAGGAGAAAAAAAACCCAGCTGGGGACATTCCTGCCTGGAAAAAGGGTCTGTTGTCTGCACTCCAGAACTGTTTTTGGGTATTAATCTCAGGAATGTTTGGGAATTCTAATGAAATTTTAAATTATGAGCAAATATTGTGAGGGAAAAAACCCAGCTGGGGAATTCCTCCTGGAATAAAGTCTTTATCTGTTAGACTGTTTTTGGGGTTTTAATCCAAGGAATGTTTGGGAATTCCAATAAGATTTTAAATGATGAGCAAATATTTTGAGGGAAAAACCACTGGAAAGCTCAGTTGGGGATATTCCTGCCTGGAAAAATGTCTCTTATCTGCATTCCAGAACTGTTTTTGGGGTTTTAATCCAAGGAATGTTTGGGAATTTTAATGGAGATTCCAAATTTTGAGCAAATATTGTGAGAGAAAACCACTGGAAAACAGCTGGGGACATTCCTACCTGGAAAAATGTCTCTTATCTGCATTCCAGAACTGTTTTTGGGTTTAATCCAAGGAATATTTGGGAATTCCAATAAAATTTTAAATTATGAGCAAATATTGTGAGGGAAAACCACTGGAAAACCCAGCTGGGGACATTCCTACCTGGAAAAAGGTCTTTTATCTGCATTCCAGAACTGTTTGTGTAGTGTACTGGAAAGGCAGCACACCGTGGAAGCAACCTGCACCAAGTATTCCCGAGAATTTTTGAACACCTTCTTAATTTCTCTAAAGGTTCTGTTTGCCTGCAAGTGGCGCTCGAGGCGTGACGGTATTAATGTCTCAGGGATGTTTGGGGAGTGTACTCCACACAAACATAAATAGGTTCATTAAATTATGGCCTCCATCACGAAGCAAAAAAAATGTGTCTTAAACTTCCGCCTAGCACCTGCGGGCACTGACCTCTGGAGGATCAGTCTTCAACATATATCCTCACAACACACAATTTCAGAAAACATGCTATTAATTCATCTTTAGACAAGCTTCGATGTCTGAAACTCCTCGTAAACTAGTACCCGTTCCAAAAGAGCTGGACTGGACAAATCCAATCAGAGATGAAAACGTTCGAACAGAACCACCTCGTTCTATCCAGATACGTGTACTATATCCTGTCATATGTTGAGATGAATTATACCAAGGAAAGCAATAAGTCCGGATGCATTCTTTGATTCTACACCACGAGGCCAAAGATTTGATCGCCACCAAAACATAGCAGTTGAGGCAAATTTCCCGCCGTGAACCAATTAAAATAGGGCACCCTGAACTGAGGAAATACACCTACAAGCGGCAAACAAACTCTGGTTCTTGATTTCGATCTGTATCCTCAGAAAAACCACCCATCTAGTCCTGTGATGCATGAATAATGTTAAATAGTTTCTTTTTGTCGACTCTTTCCTGAAATGGCATTACGTACCAGGTGCTTTCCGCAGCCATGTTTCCTGACTTGAAAAAGCCGATCCTCAGAGGCTTTGTAGATAGAAAACCCCTCTTCAGTGCTTGGAATCACAGCTGATTGCTCTGCAGTGCTTACAATTTGCCATACACACAATAAGCAGTAGCAGCAGTTTCTCAATGCTAGCCGAGAATCAGAATAAAATAAATCCAGAAGGAGATGCTAAAGTACTTGAAATTGTTAATAGCACATCTGTCATATATTTTAGAAGTATAATTATTTTCGTTATATTAAGAGGAACCCTTTATACTTCACATGAACTAAAAAGTTTTGAGACTGAGTGCGCTAGGTTCCTAGTAGGACTGATTATCTAAGTGTTGGGTCAGCCTACGGCATTCTTCCAATTACTCACCAATTTACGTATATACTTGTTGATGCCTCTAATTATCTATGGTCCTCAAGAGCTGATAACACTACTCTATTTATGCTTTACTACAGAGTTTTCTGGAATTGCTTGTCATATCAATATGAGCTCAAGAGTTCCTACTATTCTTCCATACGGCCCGAATAAACCGCTTTCCTTAAAGTTATTCTGTAATTATGCCACACTACAAAAGGATAATAAGTAGGTAACAACAAAGATTTTATGTATGATTCTCCGTAATCTAATGATCAGCGTAAAGTGATAGGGGTAAAATGAATGTAGTATATATTTAAAGTTATCTGTTGACAGGCTTTATATCAATGGCGTTTTGTGATTATTAGTTTTATGACTGGCTTCTACTCTCTCCACATAGAACACTGCGCAATCTTCATTTACGTGTTACCTAATATGACAAGAGCATATGCTTTTGACGAACTAGCCGAACTCCAGTGTATGTAGAAGGTCCACCTACCACTGCAAATGTAACCGAGAATGGATGGTGACTTGTCTAATTCTCTTAAGCACCACTAAGGAATAGGATCTACTGGAATTTCAAGTCAGAGACAATATAGACACTAATAGAATTTCTTTCTTTCTACTTTCTTGTTCTAGGCTGCTTGAAGACATTATGTTCAGGAAAGC
>CM019221.1:29484252-29519530 GCA_009741485.1 Malurus cyaneus samueli
AGAATTCCAGAAAATGGTTGTTGCATTGGAATAACCCTTTATTCCCATTCCAGAGTGATCCCAGTGTAGGGAATTTATCATCTGATGTTCCCATTGACCAATAACCCTTTATTTCCATTCCAGTTTGATCCCAGTGTAAGGAATTTATCATCTTGCTGTTCCCATTGACCAATAACCCTTTATTTCATTCCAGTTTGATCCCGGTGTAGGGAATATTTATCATCTGATGTTCCCATTGACCAATAACCTTTCATTCTCCCATTCCACAGTGTGATCCCAGGTGAGGGAATTTCCTGAAGTTCCCATTGACCAATAACCCTTATTTCTCATTCCAGAGTGATCCCAGTGCAGGGAATTTTATCATCTGATGTTCCCATTGACTGATACCCTTATTTCCTGTTCCAGTCTGATCCCATTGTAGGGAATTTCCTGATCCCATTGACACCAAGGCCCTACTCTGGGAATCCTGTAACTCTATAGAGTTGAGTGGAGATGCTTTTCCAAAGGGGAGAGTGCTGCCCAAAATTCCAGATAATTTTACATGAGACAAATCTCCCCAGCAGAGATTACTGAGAATTTAATTAACCTTAGAATTCTTTTGCAGTAAACTTAGGATTTCAGAAAGCTGTCCCTTCAGTGACCATTTTTTGGGATGGACTTCTGCTTTTAAATCCTTTTTCCTGATTTTTGCTGCCTCCAATGGTGTTTGGGGTGTAATTTTATAGATTTGTTAATTTAGAGGCGCAGCGGGGTGTTGGGTTTTTACGAGGATGCCCTTCCCACAGGGATCTGGGATGGTGGGAATTGTGCGGTGCCGGCGATCAATCCCCGCAACTCCACGTCTGATTAAAATTGATTGCGAGAACTTGGGACTGGTTTTGTCACCGATAATCCTGCCCGAGCAGGATTAAAGAGGACAAATGAATTCCAAACAGAACCACCACAAACCACACCGTTCGTGTGTTTGACTTTCCTGAATGTTCAATTCGGTGTTTTGACAGAAGTCTTGGGTGGGTTGGTTTGGGGGCTGTGCTTTAAATGAATCTCTCGTGGTTTGCTTGCATGCAGGGAAGATCCTGCCCAATTTTTGAAAAGGTCACCGCCGTTAATCATTTTCAGGAAGGCAGGAAAACATTCGAGTAATGACTCAACTGAAAGGGAATAACCAAGATGAAAAGCTTCTTACTGCTTAATAAAGTGTATCTCGATGAATTCGTGGCTTTTTGTACAAAGGTTCAGTCGAAGCTGAAAATAAATTTGGAGGGGTGTTGTTTAGTTTAGGGTTTTTGGCTCTGTGCCACAATAAACAATTGGAGAGATGATGAGTGCACGCCAGAAGGAGGAATAAACAGGTTCCTTGATGCGGCCATTCCTGCTCTGCAATTGTCAGAAATTTATTTTCCAGGAGATGGTTTGTGGATGGAAAATTGTCCCAGGTCTAGTTGTAGGAAGGAGCTCTTGTTTTCATTTTAAGGCTGCTTTTGTTGTCAGTGGTTTTCAGTCATACTCTCAGCACCACAAAGGGATTTTTGGAATGGATCCATCTGATTTCCATACAGGAATTTATGGTAAACAGGATGTATGGATATCACACAAGTAAAGAATCCACCATTTCTGAAGGAACTCAGAGTTGTTCTTGTTTCCTTCCCTCCCCCAAAGCCTGTGAATCCTGGCCAAATACTGAAGGATTTATCATAATAATACTCATTTATTGTATTTTTTAATATCTAGGCCCGTGTTTAAATGTATTTTATATACACCCAAATATCAGGGACTCTATATTTCATATAAATACCATGCTCTGAAGTTTTTTTTTTGTAATAATCCACTCTTCTATTCCGATTTCATTCCATTATTCCTGGTAATACTTTCATCTTTTACCACTCTAATATGATTTTTTCATTCTGCATTAATACCTGCAAACAAATGTTGACAATCAACATAACTATTTTCACTAAAAGAGGGCTGTTTTCTTATCTTAATCCTTCTCTATCCTAATCCCCTGGGGTTTTATGCCATTTCTTTATTTCCTTTCAAACCCGTCAGGTTCTCACTCACATTCCAGGTGTGAGCATTGATTCCATGCCTGGAGTATCCCATCGTGCTAATTTTTCCTGATAATGGAGAAAATTGGAGACACTTCCGACAATGATCAAAGAATCCAATTTCATCCGAGGTTGCCTTGTCTGTTTTGCATCTCTCTAATGCATTTTCCTGCAGACACTTTGTTTAGCTGAGGGATTTAATCAGTTGTAAATCTATTTTTGGTCCTGCTTTTACCGAGCCGGGCTTTATAGGGAGTGGATGATAGTTTGCACTCAAGCTTTGAGGTGAAAAATGCCACATTTTAGATTTATAGGTGCATCTTTGTGATTTTTTGGTGTTTTGAAGGGCCTGGCTGGAGCTTGTACACTAATCCTGGCTGCGATGCCTGTGATTGTGGATAATTAATCCCAGACAGGATAATCCCCAGGTCAGCGAGTTGAGAGTCCCTGAGACAGAGCACAGGAATTGTCTGTGCTGGGGTGTTCAGCAGCACCCAGGGTGTGGCCTGGCTCCCTTATCCCCAACTGGGCAGAGCTGGGGTGGGAGAGGACACTGCACGGGAAGAGGTCACAGGGGATTGGTTGGCATTGGTGGTATTGGGATTTTGTGTATTAGTGGGGGTACTGGGTGATATTGGATATTGGATATTGGGATATTGTGATAGTGGGATGGGATAGTGGGGTATCGTATTGGGATAATAGGGATATTGGGATACTGGATATTGGGATGGGTATTGGGTAGGGCTGTGGGTATATGGGATATTGGGAATTGGGCTGTTTGGATATTGTGGATATTGGGCGAGACTGGGATTGGGATATTGATGATATTTCGGATACTGGGACTATTTGGGATATTGGATACTGGGATGTTTGGGGAGAGTTTGGATTTGGGTGTGAGATAGCGGATATTGGGGCTTGGATACGATTGGATACGGGTACGTCGGGATGCTGGGATTGTTGGGAATATTGGATAATGGGATGTTGGATACTGGGCAGGAATGATTCCCTGGGAGGGCAGGGAGGCCCTGGAATAGAATTCCCATATTCGCTGTGGCTGCCCCTGGATCCCTGGCAGTGCCCAAGGCCGGGCGCGAGCACGCTGGGACGGTGGAGTGTCTCTGGGGTGGCCCTGGATGAACTTTAAGGGTCTTTCCAGCTCACCCCACCCTGTGCTGGTGGCTCAGTGGTGCAGAGGGCAGTGCCAGCTGTGCCCATCCCACCCTGGGACAGCTTGGCATGGGATCCATTAACTCCCAGACTCATGGATGGTTTGGGTGCAGAGGGGCCTAAAGCCCATCCATCCCCTGCCCTGCACTGAAAGTTTCCCTGAGCACCCAAGGGATTTATCCCAAGTGCAAATCGGTGAGAAGAGATTAAATTTCATTTTTTTATCATATTTTTTTAGCTGAACTTATCCCAGGTGTTTGTAGGTTTTGGGGGTTTTCTTTTCCTTGGCAGACTGATATTGCAAAGGCACCACGCTGTGGTTTGAAGCAAAACCCAATCCAATAATTACACCAAAAGCTGTTTAGGTTCATCTCCTGGTTTTAATTGGGTTTTGGTGCTTTTAAGCTCCCTGTGGATAATTCTGTGGAAAAGTGCAGTGTGATTCTTTTATTTCTTCATTCTCAAAATGTGTGGAACCACCAGGGTTAAAACCCTGACGAGTGTTGGATTTTGGGGAGCTGCATTTGATGAGTTTGGGAAAAAAATTCCCAATTTTCTTCATTAATGCATTAAATTGTAATGGCTGAAAATATCCATGGAATATCCTGATGGAGTTACAAGGGAAAATCATTCCAGTTTTGTTGTTGAAATGAGAATTGGAAATTCGGCCACTCCAAAATTTGAGTTGTTTGTGGCTGTGGGCAGTTGATCTCTGAGAAAAACGAGAGCTGAAACCCAGGGAATTCCAACATAAATCCCAATTATTTGTTCTGTTCCCAGCACAAATTGGCCAAGGGTTCTTTTTCAGTGCCCATGGGTGAGCTTTGAACTCAGCACAGCTCGAGGGGAACCTGCAGTTGCCATGAAGGTTTCATTTTGGGTTTTTTTTTATGGAGTTCACAGTCATCCAAAATTCTTTGGGAATTAGTAATTTCTCCCTAATGGATGATATGAGAGAGGATATTTTATGGACTTTAGTGAAGGGTGGTGAAGGATTGGGGATCTGCTTATTGATTCCAAATAAAACCATGGAAATGGTTTGGGGGAAGTTCTCTTTGAGCTAACCCTGATTATGACGCTCTGTGTAAATTATGAGGGGGAAAAAAGAGGGAAAAAATACGAATGGAAGAGATTTTTGGCTGCCGAAAATACCCACACAGGGAATTTTCCTTTCCATGGAGAGTAGTGGACCATCCCACTGCTTTTCCTGTGGGATTTTGGGACTCTGTGTGAGGTGAAGCCGGTTCTATCCCGATCCCAGTGACCACCTGGAATCTGTGGGGAATTCTGGAAGCCGGGACTCACCAGAGATCGATTTTCCCCCATTATTTCAGCAATTCACGGCTGATTTTCCCCTTTGAGGAGCATGACTGTCGCGATGATTCACGGGGCTCTCTCGGAGCCATTCCAGGGAGGAATCACAACCACCCCACTCCTGTTTACCGCACAAAAACATGCACGGCACAAATTAGAATTCATTAATCTGCCCGAATCTTCCCACTTCCAATTGTTTAAATTAATTTTAGGGGATTGGAGCCAATTTCATGGCGTGTCGGGCTCTGTGTGCTCATCACACTTCAACACCGGCCTTGTGCTGAAAGCTGAGCTGCCTGAATATTGAAATCTTGATTTTAAGCCAGCGGAGAGGATTGATATTTTGCCTCCAGCGCTTGAAAAGAATTGTTTTGTGCTCTGTAATCTGTTACAACAACAATTTGCTGCTTCTTGCAATACATTTTTTATTTGGCTGGCTGAGCAGTATTTTCAGTTGTAACCTCTGCGTCCAGGAAGGAAAATGTAACGTCAGAGCAGCCTGAGGAAACACCCTCAGAGCAAAGAATTCCCATTTCCACGGGTTAATTTGAGCAGAAGCCACAGAATTTTGCTGGGAGAAAGTGTGGCTGAAGCAAAGTCAGGTTTTCATCAGAAAAGAAATGGGCAGAAATAGCAGAGCAGCGGGGGAGAGTTAAAAATTGTATTATTTACTCCCCAGGCAATCGCTTTCTCTTAGTTCCATGAAAATTGCAGGAGAAGGAAACTTCTCCCCATGCAGGGCTGGGAATAATTAGCGAGGGAGATAATTGGGGTGTGGGCACTGGAAAAGCTTTGGAGGGAGGATGGAGAGACCGGAGCTGCACTCCTGGGAGGGTTTGAGCCCCAATTCATGGTTGAGCTGGAAAGGTTTGGATTGATTGGAACCACTGTGGAGGGTGGGAAAGGATGAGGTGATTTCTAAAACCCCTCACAGGGATTCAGATCCTAACAGAGGAAAGTGGGAATTCAAGGGAATTTCTGTAGGGAAGTGAAGGAGTTCCCAGAACTGATTGGGTTGGGAGGGACCTCAGGGAATTTGTCCCCTGGGGCAGGGGCACCTCCAAATCCCAATGTCCAGCCTGGCCTTGGGCACTGCCAGGGATCCAGGGGCAGCCACAGCAGATCTGGGATTCATTCCAGGGTCTCCCTGCCCTCCCAGGGAACAATCCTTCCCAATATCCATACCCCAATATCCATATCCCATATCCCAGTACCAATACCATACCCCATTATCCCAATATCCCAATATCCCTGTATATCCCAAATCCAGTCCCTCCCCACCCTCCAGGAACAATTCCCAATTCCCATCCATCCCTGCCCTCTGGCAGTGTGACCCCATTCCCTGTGCCTGTCCCTCCATCCCTTGTCCCCAGTCCCTCTCCAGCTCTCTGGAGCCCCTTCAGGCCCAAAAGGGGCTCTGAGCTCTCCTGGATCCTTCTCTTCCAGTGAGCACCCCCAGCTCTCCCGTCATCCCTGCACAGTTCACACCCTGCAGAGATGAGCGAAGGGAAATCCGTGACTCCTGCAATCACAGTCTCCAATCTCCCAGCTCTGCTCTCCCTCCCAGACCGACAGTTCCACAGCAGACCCAGAACTGAGGGGGTTCTGCCTTCCCGGGCAGCCTGAGCTGTGATTGCAGCGCGGGGTAACTGTGACCACCACACCCGCACCACACACAGCCATCCTGAGGGAAATCCTGGCCAAAAGCAGGAGCTCACTGCTCCACTCCCTCCCACCCCTTCCAGCTTTTTGGTTTTTAGAGCAAATCCACCTCTCTCCTTTGGAGTCCTGTGGGCAAACAGAGCCAGAGAGGCAGAGTGGGAGAGGGAGCACAGTGCAGTGCAGAACATCCTGGCACGGCTGCCCACAGAATCCTCCTCGCTTGCCTCTGGGGAGCACAGTCAGATTTGGTGCTCACCTGCACAAATAAAGGCTCTTTAAATAGATAAATGGAGTCACGGGTTAAGAGAAATGTTCTGTTGGCTCAGAGCTGTTACTGTTTGTACTACTTTGTATGTGGAGAGGCCTTGAAGGCCTGAAGAGCTCCAGGGGGGGCTGGAGAGGGACTGGAGACAAGGGATGGACGGACAGGATACAGGGAATGGGGTCAGAATGGGAAAGGGGAGATTTGTGTGGGATATTGGGAAGGAATTGTTGGGAATTGATTGGGATGGATTTCCCAGATTTGCTGTGGCTGTCCCTGAATCCCTGGGCAGTGCCCAAGGCCAGGCTGGAGCACCCTGGGACAGTGGATTTGTCCATGCCATGGCAGGGGTGGGATGGAGGCACTTTAATCTCTTCCAACCCAACCATTCCAGGATTCTTTGTTCCTACAACATTCCCATCCTCAGTGTGACTGTTCCCAGCAGCTCAATGACTTCCATGAACATTCAAATCCTCCAGTCCCTTCAGTAAACTCATTTTTTTGTCTTTTTATCTCGTTTGTCCTGGAGCAGCATCTGTGTCTCTCCTGCCTCCCTTTCCAAATGTTGATATCAGATTGTTGGAAAATCTGGATTCCATTGTCCCTTCCATGGGGACATCCCCTGTCCCTGTGACCCAAATCCTCTCTGCAGGGGGGTGGAGCAGCTGCCACGTTGACATCCTGCAAGGACCTTCAAAATCTTGTCCTCTAAATTATAGCCATGTTTTTATGGAACAGAAATTGATTTTTTATTTTTTTAAAAAACATCACAATTCTGTTGGAGTGAGATTGAGACTGCTTTATTTCAATTACTGAAAAGAGTGATCTGTGAAATCCAGGAAATTGTGATTTAATTCCAATTTTTATGATTGAATTGCAAAACTGGTAAATGGTGCAGCTCTCCCAGAGGAATTTTCACCTGGATTCAGAGCTGGGAAATGGCTCCAGTTTCTTCCTGTATCCCCAGATTCTGTATATCCAAAACCCAGCAGGATTTCCTGGGCAGGATTTAATTTGGGAGTTGTTTTCTGGCTCAAGTATCAATCTTTGTGTTGTTAATCCAATTCCTGGTCTCCTGTCTTACAGAATAGAATAAAACCAGCCCTTTATGTTAGGCAGGACCTGCATCCAAGGTTAATAGAATTTTATGGATAATCCCTCACTTTGTTCTGGACACAATTGGATAGACCTTCCCAGAAATTTGAACATTTCATCCTTAATGAGCTTTATTTTATTTTGTAAAGCTTAGGAGAGACAGTGGATGAACGTTCCTGCTCAGATCACACCTCAGGAGTGTATTGTGATTATTTTATCTGTGATTTATTAGGACATTGCTTTGTCTTAGGCTAAAATCTCTTTTTTTCTTTGGAAACTTTGTCCCTTCACTCAGAGTTCATTCTGTGAGGTGAAGTCATGAAATTCTCACTAAAAAAAAAATAAAAAATAAAATAAAAAAAAATTTATTAATTCTGTTATGCAAATAACTGACCACTTCCAGGGATTAAAACAAAGATTATTTTTGCTGTCAGCTCCTCTTCTCCAATCCCTCAAATGTCATTTTATTTGAAGGATATGTGGGGATCACAGAATGGTTTCCTTGGGATGGAACTGGAGCAGTTTTAAGGTTCTCCCAACACAAATTGGTCTGGAATTCTGTGTTCACATGAGACGACACAAAGAATTTAGGAATGGAGTGAATTTTGTGCATTTCCTGGGAATTTTGCTTGGCAGGACCCTGATGTGGAGTGAAATTTAATTCCAACAAACCCAGAATGAGAGGAAATGATTGGATAATTCCCTGGGTCAGCGTAATGGGAATTAATTCAGGGGAGATCAGGGATTGAATTAGGATTTGGAGTGGTTCTTTATTAAGAGCATATTCTGATGGTGCCCTTCTCCATCAGCAGGAATTCTTAGGGGAAAATGCTCCAAAAACCTAAAACCACTCACACAAAAAGGGATTTTCTGTGCTGTTTGAAAGAGCACCTCTGGGAGGTTTGACCTTTAAATGTGCACATTATTTTGCCTTTTTGATATCTAAATCCAACAGGGTTTTTTTTTGCTGTGCTGGGTGTTACCCACACACAAAAGGAGGGTGCCACACCTCGCTCAGTTCTAAAAATATCGAATAAATACTATGTTGTGAATTGCCCAAAGAGGCTTTTCATGCAGGAGAAAAAACCCTTTTTTTTGAAGAATGGCACCAGCAGAGCCTAACAAAGGAAAATAAACACCCACTAAATAAATAAATTTTAGTTTAAAGTTTTTATGGTGGATTTCCCTGTTACTTGGAGTGAATTCCACTTTTGATTTTTGATGGTTTGAGTTTTGTGGTATGTTGGAAAATTCAGATATTCCAACACTGGAAAGCAGGAGCTGCTCCTCTTCCATCGTCAGGAATCAACAGATTGTACCTTAAAATCTGACAGAGATTTTATAGGATCTCCTCCACCTAAACAACTCTGCTGGATCTTAAAACCTTCTTTTGTGAGAATTGTGAAGGTTTAAATTGAGGAATGTTTCTCCAAGGAATCTTTCCTTGCTTTTATTTCAGTGAAATAAATTTTTGCTTTCCTCACTGCATGCCCTGAAAGGGAACATTTCATCAGGAAAGGTTCTTTGGGGTCTAAATTTCAGGATTCAAGCAGATTTCATCAGAAATTGGGGTGTTTTCATTGAAATTAATTAAAATTTTTAAATTGAGGTTCATGCCAAAGCCTGAGCATCTTGGACTGCAGAACCCACCTTGGGCATTCAACTGATGATTAAAAACTCAAATAAAAGATAGAAAGACAAAAAAAAACAGCTGGAAAAAGAAAGACTTTAGGTTTTAACCTTTTCAAAATTGTTTTAATTGGTTTGATTCTATGGATGATGTGCAGGGAGTGGCGGAGTTGATTCAGTCACAATCTTTTAGGTGTGTATCTGCTCATATCCCTTGGGAAATTCAAATGTTCTGTTCACTTTAGAAAGACTTGAGCTAGCAGGAGGGGGATAAAAGGTAAAATCGGGACGTTTGGGTGTGATGGGGGGAAAAAAAGCTGGTTGGGGGGTGTCAAGAAGAAATGCTCTCAAAAATGCTGCACTTTTAATGATCCTGTTCTGCCAGGAAGGAGCAGGTGGAGGAACTCACTCCAAGATATGCCATATTAAAAAAAAAAAAAACAACACAGTCTACCGCAGCATCCCCTTGGATAATACAAAAAGGAGGAAATTACGGGTGGAATTCGGTAATGAGAAAATGGATGAAAGTTATAATGGACGTTAGGAGGAAGAGATTGACAGGAGAATCTTCTTGCTGGGGAAGGAACTGGAAATGGGAGCAGGGAAAAGGGAAATGTTTGGAAATTCTGGTGAAGATTGAAAGGCACACAAGGGGAAAAAAACATTGGAAAAGCCAGCGGGGACATTCCTGCCGTAAAAAGGGTCTGTTCTCTGCATACTCCAGGGCTGTTTTTTGGGTTAATCCAAGGAATGTTTGGGATTCTAATGAAATTTTAAATTATGAGCAAATATTGTGAGGGGAAAAAAACTCAGCTGGGGAGATCCCGCCTGGAAAGGGGTCTGTTCCTTCTTGCAATCTCCCAGGGCTGTGTTTTTGTGGTTTAATCCAAGGATGTTTTGGAATTCTAATGAAATTTTAAAATTATGAGCAAATATTGTGTAGTGGAAAAAAACCCAGGCTGGGGACATTCCTGCTGGAAAAAGGGTCTGTTGTCTGCACTCCAGAACTGTTTTTGGGTATTAATCTCAGGAATGTTTGGGAATTCTAATGAAATTTTAAATTATGAGCAAATATTGTGAGGAAAAACATTGGAAAGCTCAGCTGGGAAGATTCCTGCCTGGAATAAGGTCTGGAGCTGTGGGGTGTGTTTGGGTTATTAATCCTAAGGAATGTTTGGAATTCAATAAGATTTTATGATGAGAGCAAATTTTTTGAGGGAAAACCACTGGAAAGCTCAGTTGGGGATATTCCTCCTGAGAAAATGTCTCTTATCTGCATTCCAGAACTGTTTTGGGTTTTAATCCAAGGAATGTTTGGGAATTTTTAATGGAGATTTCCAAAATTTGAGCAAATATTGTGAGAGAGAAAACCACTGGAAAACAGCTGGGGACATTCCTACCTGGAAAATGTCTTTCTTATCTGCATTCCAGAACTGTTTTTGGGTTTAATCCAAGGAATATTGGGAATTCCATATAAAATTTTAAATTATGAGCAAATATTGTGAGGGAAAACCACTGGAAAACCCAGCTGGGGACATTCCTACCTGGAAAAAGGTCTTTTATCTGCATTCCAGAACTGTTTTGGTATTTAATCTAGATGTTGGGTAATCCAAAGTATAATTTAAATTTTTTACTGAGCAAATATTGTGAGGGAAAAAACACTGGAAAACCCCATGAAAATGAAAATTTTACCAATAATTAACAAAATGAATTAACAGGAAGATGAATTATTATTTTGAAAGTTTACTGATAATTAACAAAATGAATTAACAAGGAGATTGATTATTATTTTGGATATTGGACCTTTTAAAAAAAAGACTGAGTTATCTGTGGTTTTGGATAAATATTGTTATCAGAGCTTTTTCCTGCTTAAAATTAATTCTCAGGAAATAAAATCGATATTAAACATTTTTATCTCTCTATGTGGTGAGAGGAAAATGAAGCTTTGAACAAATTCCCAGATTTTTTTTTTGTGCTGCTCAGAGAAATCCAGGGAAGATTTCTTTCACTTCAGGGAATAAATTCAGCAGAAATTAAGATTTCTTTTAATTCCTGTGGACTTTTCCAGTCTAAAAACCAGATATCGCTTTCCCATTCAGAAATTCCCGTGCTCAGGTGACTTTCCCATCTCTTTTAAGCAAAAATGCTTTTTTTTTCCAATAAAAGAAATCCAATAAATCATTAAGTATTTAAAATCCATGCAATATTTCATGAGGCTGCTGCTTTTGGGATTCTCCCAACTGGAAGGAGCTTTGGGAAGTTTTTTTCCCGTGTTTTGAGGGTTTCCAGATCATCTCCAAGAGTTCAAAATCCCATGGGTCTGACTCATCTTCAGCTGAGTCACCCCTGATATCGAACCATCCTTCAAAAAAAAAAAAAAAAAAAAAGAGATTTTGGAAAACTTTCCACTCCTGGCAAGGTTGGAGTCAATAAAAGCAGCACAAAGAGGTGGCACTGAAGGATCCTGAGATTCCTTTTAGGAGGAAGGTGAATCCCTCAGATCCCTGATGGATCATTCCCAGTAAAGGTTTCCCGGGATCAAAGTGTGCTCTGCTGGAATTTCTGCTCCCAGGGCTCCTTCAGCTCATCCAGCTGTAGGATTGGTTTATTCCAGCTTGGGAATTGGCACATTTGGGGTTTTTTTGGGGTGGGAGCTGCTGCCACCAGTGGGACCACACGGATTGAACTGGGAAGAGAGGAAAGGATCCAGGGAGAGCTCAGAGCCAATTTTGGGGTCTAAAGGGGCTCCAGGAGAGCTGGAGAGGGACTGGGGACAAGGGATGGAGGGACAGGACACAGGGAATGGGGTCAGAGTGGAAAAGGGGCAAGAATTGGCAGGAATTGTTGGGAATTGATTGGGATGGAATTCCCAGATTTGCTGTGGTGCCCCTGGATCCCTGGCAGAACCCAAGGCCAGGCTGGAGCACCCTGGGATGGTGGGAGATGTCCCTGATATGGCAGGAATGGGATTGGGATTGGGAATGGGATTGGGAATGGGATTGGGATTAGGTCCTTTCCCACCAACCTCCTGGAATTCTGTGCTGGCAGCTGAAGCAGGAGCACCACATTCCGTTTTTCTGGATATTGTACCTGGGAAACAAATGAGAGCTTTTGTGGGACAGATCCTGCAGTTCCTGAGCTCTGCCTTTCCCTGGCACAGGATTTTGGGAGCTGTCGTGGGATCAGCACTCGGGGAAGGATTTTTAACCTCCTGTAATCAAATCCTGTAATCTCAACAAAATAAATTTCCATCCTGATCCTCTCCTTGGTTCTCATGGAAAACCATCCTGAATTTCTAGTGGTTCCTGATTCAGGGGAGGATTTTCCTGAATTATTCCAGATAATTCCCTTTTGATGCAGTGCTAATTGCACCAAAATTTGATGCAATAATAATTTGATGCAGTGCTCATCTCTGTCCTGATGGTTTTTATTTTACCGGAGTTCCCT
Source organism: Malurus cyaneus samueli (assembly GCA_009741485.1). NCBI lineage: Eukaryota > Metazoa > Chordata > Aves > Passeriformes > Maluridae > Malurus > Malurus cyaneus. The sequence goes on from CM019221.1 coordinate 29,496,874, forward strand.
TTTCCCAAGTGTGGAAAAGCACTCTTTAAACCTTGAATTTAAACCCTGGAAAGGATTTTCCTGAACAGGAAACTTTTTTGTGGATGTGTTGGAAATTCTCATGATCGACTGGAGCTGGGATTTCATGCGGAGGGTGAACTTTGCATTCTCATTTTATTTTACGGTTTCAGTTGAATGTTAATGAGCCTTTAATTATCCTGTCTGGAAGTTAATGACTGAGATAACGGGTTGGGGGCTGTTCCCTGCGGTGCTCCATGGGGGATATCCCATTCCTGCACATCCTCAGGCTGGAATCAATCCTCCTTATTTTGGGGATGAACAGAGGTGCCAATCTCGGTGCCCAGGATGCAGGGAATGGCTGGGGCTGTGCCAGGGGAGCTTTGGGTGGGCATTGGGAAAGAAAAGGGTGATGCCTTGAACAGTTTTTAATAATGACACGGTTTAGGGGATTGATGCCGTAGGATTTTTAGTTTCCGTATTTTCATGCTCTGTATTCTTGTACTTCTCTAGTACAGCACTAAAACTGCCCTTCTCCCATCTTTAGACAAAACAATTCCTCTCTGAGCTGAATCCAAGGACACCTCAGAGCCCCAAAATATGGAAACAACAGAATTGGGGGAGCAAATTTGGGGTGAGTGACAGCATCACCTGAAAAGATCATTGGAGAATTAAGACCCAATATGTTAATAGGCAGAACTTATAAAAGGTGAAAATCTCGTGCCTCGGGGTCCATTTTGGGTGCAGCCTCAGGAGGAGGCTCTGCCTGCCCTGATGTACCAGAGACCTGTTAGGCCTGGATTAAAGTTGTCAATTCTCATTCTCTTAATTTGTCTGGCTCTGTTTCAGATCAGCCTGATTGATCAGGCACCAGTTCAAAAGGGTTTTCCCTCGGTATTTGGGATCCCAGGTGCACAACTTGATGGCAAATGCACCCCGTGTACAGTACGGGTACAATTTCATAGATTTCAGGAATTAGCATTTCTATCTAGGATCCCAATAAGATACAGTTTTATAGATTTCAGGATTAGCATTTCTATCTAGGTTCCCAATAAAAACCAACAAATGCAGAAATGTCCCCCTATTTTAATGAAACTCCCGGATGAGGCAGAGCTCAGTTTACACAGAATGTTCCAGAGAAGGTTCACCCAAGGCTGGAGCTCGGTGCTTCACAAGGCTGAGCTGGGTTTAAGACAGCCAGGGACACTGAGCCCTGACTGAGGGTGTTTGGTCTCTGCTCAGCAGAATTCCTAAATTAAACTGGAATATCGACTACAGGAATGACAATCAAGGGGTACAGGAGAATGCATAGAGGGTACAGAAAATGTAAAAAGGAAAAACAAAAATCATCAAAAATCATCAGAAATCATCAAAAATCATCAGGCATCAGGGGGCAGTGGGCACTGAGCAGATCCCAGGGAATGGGCATTGCCAGGGCTGCAATTATCCCAGAATTTTCATTCTTTTCCTGGAGATCTCATCCTGCTGTCCCTGCTGCAGATCCTCCTGGATCCCTTCCCACTCAGAAATTCCTTTATTTTACCATTCTGACATTCCTTTTATCCCAATTCTGGCTGGCACCACTCTTCCTCCTCTTCATCCCAGCCTGGTTATTCCTGATTTTGGGAGCACAGAATTAATCCAGTGCTGAATTAATCCATCCTCATCCTCACATTCCCTTAAATTTCCCAAAATCAGTTGAACCGCTTTAATTATCCCAGAATTTTCATTTTTTTCCTCAAGATCTCATCCTGCTGTCCCTGCTGCAGACCCGCCTGCCTTCCCCAAGTTGTTTTCTTGTTGCTTTTCTGTGGAAAAAGAGGATTATTCCGGTTCCAATTTCCATGGAAACAATTACCGTAAAGTATGATCGCCCAGGATAGATTAGGAAGCATGAAAGGATAGAGGTTGTCTCCATGGAAACACGGACATTCCTTTTTTATTCCTTAAGGAAAGAATTTTTGTGGCTTTCTTTTGCACAAGTTTCAGGTCCAGTTGAAAGTAATTTTGGAGTTTTAATTGGAATTTTTGGTGTAATTAATGATCTGTTTTAATATCGTTCCTATTTTGGAAGGAAAGGTCTGAAATGACATTTTCCTAAAAAAAAAATATAAAGATTTGCATCATTCAAGTTCCAATCCGAATCCAGACTGGTGGGCTATAATAAATAATAATAATAATAATAATATAATAAATAATAAGTATGTACATATTATAAATATTATGAATAGATAAATATATAAATATTTTACATTATAGATATTAAATTAATATTATATTGTAAATATATTATTAATATTTAAATATAGTAAAATATTATTATTACTACTATATTATCATCATTACCATTATTATTTTACTATTATTATAATCCAACAATCCTTTCTGCCATTGGATTTTCCCCATCTTGCTCCTGAATTGCATCCATTTGACTTTGGAAAACTCAGAATTTTTGGGATTAAAAAAGCCATGGACACCTTTCCCTATCCCAGGCTGCTCCAAACCCTTTCCTTGGACATTTCCAGGGATGGGGACTCCACAGCCCCTCTGGCTGAAAAATCCCAAAATTCAAAAATAAAAATAATTAAAAGCCTGGAAATCATCCCAAGCGTTTCCCTGGATGATTTGGGAGGATCAAACCAGGCTGGATGGCTGAATTTGTTCCCTGTGGGATAAACCATCCCTAAATCCTCATTTGTGACCTTTCCTGATCCCATCCCTGCATTGGGATTTCCCCCATCGGGATTTCTAAAGAATTGTTTGGGGAGATGGCTCTAAGCCGAGCTCAGCTTTAATCTGGGGCTGAGCCAGATGGACCCACACAGGAGCTGCTCACTCTGATTAAATCTGTCCCTCATTGGAAAACCAGGAATTCCCCACTAAGGATTGGATTTGTTCTATTTAGCTAAATGCTCTCCAAAGCTGATTGTTGTGTTTAGGGCTCTTTATCCATTTGCTGTTCCAGACTCCAGCGAGGTTTTCATAATTCCCTTTAGAAAATGAAAAGTTCAGGGCTGACCTCAGTGCTGGATTCCTTTGCCAATCCATTAAAACCCCACAAAATGTTCAATTTCAGGATCAAAAGCTCATTTTGGAGCTGTTTTTTCTGTTCCCATCCTGCTCCACATCATTCCTTGTGTTTAGATCTCAATGATTCCCATATCCAATGATTCCCCAAATCCAATTTTTTTCCAAATCCCAAAAATCTTGGCTGTCTGTGCTCTGTCTCCGTGCTCTGGTTCCCTTCATCACCTTGAGAGCTGATAAATATTTAGTGTGATATAAATAAACACCTCGATACCACATTCCATCAATTAAACATTCCCTCAATTAAATTCCCTGCTAATTGAAGGCAGGACTTGTCATTCTGAAGGAAAAGAAGCCCATTAAGGCAGGAAAAACGGGATTTAATGAAGAATGGGATTGTTTTGGCAGCTGTAAAATAATTGCAGGTTTTTCAGACTGTATATAATTTTTTTTTAATTCTTTTTAAGCTCTTTTCTGTGCAAAGTGAGAGTGAGACCTTGCTGGAAATTTGGGAATTTCTCTTCCAACATCCATAAACAGGAATGTGCAAACTCCTCCTTTTCAGCAGGAAACAATCAGGCTGTGGAGACAAAACTGAGATTTATTTATGTTTGTTTTTTTTTCATCCAGGATATAATTTTTTGCCTATTTTAGCGGTATCAGGAATGTCTGAGTTTTGTAATTTCGATTCAAATTGTTTCTGTTTGTATTTGGATTTTGGAGTCAATCCCAGGTTTGGAATCACAGAATCCTGGAATGGTTTGGGTTGGGAAGGACCTGGAATCTCATGAGCAGGGACAGTTCCCGATATCCCGGGGTGTTCCAAACCCTGTCCAACCCCAAATAAAACCAGGAATAATCTGTGTTTGATTGTGGAATGGAAAAAAAACAAACCAGGAATTGCTGTAGGCCTGGAATAAAACTGGGAATAATCTGTGTTTGATTGTGGAATGGTGGAAAAAACAGGAATTTCTGTAGGCCTGGAATAAAACCGGGAATAATCTGTGTCCAATTGTGGAATGGAGGGAAAAACAGGAATTGCTGTGTGCCTGAAATAAAACCAGGAAAAATCTGTGTCCAATTGTGGAATGGTGGAAAAACCAGGAATTGCTGTGGGCCTGAAATAAAACCAGGAATAATCTGTGTTTGATTGTGGAATGGAGGAAAAACCAGGAATTGCTGTAGGCCTGGAATAAAACCAGGAATAATCTGTGTCTGATTGTGGAATGGAGGAAAAACCAGGAATTACTGTGCATAGCAGATAAAACCAGGAATAATCTGTGTCTGATTGTGGAATGGTGGAAAAAACAGGAATTACTGCATTCCTGAAATAAAACCAGGAATAATCTGTGTTTGATTGTGGAATGGAGGAAAAGCCAGGAATTGCTGTAGGCCTGGAATAAAACCAGGAATAATCTGTGTTTGATTGTGGAATGGAGGAAAATCCAAGAATTGCTGTAGGCCTGGAATAAAACCAGGGACAGCCCCAGCTTCTCTGGGAATTCCATCCCAATCAATTCCCAATAATTCCCAATTCCCAAAATCCCATCCATCCCTGTGCCCTGTCCCTCCATCCTTGGTCCCTCTCCAGCTCTCCTGGAGCCCTTCAGGCTCTGGAAAGCTCCAAAAATCCAGAATTCCCATGGAAACTCATGAAAGAGGCTCCATTCCATCAGCTCTGCCCTTGGAATCTTTGGGACCACGGAACAAATCGAGGTTTTACCTCCCAATTTTTCCATGTTCCCAATCTCATTTGGATTTCTCCAAATCCAGCCAGGAACAGCAGCTTTGCCTCGACAAATCCCGTTTTTATAAAATCAACCTTTTGGTGATTTTTATAAAAGCCTGAGGTGAATATTGCAATTCCAGAGGGATAACCCATTTTCTCTTGGAAAAGGGGATGTGTCCCTTCTCAGGCTCGGCAGAATTCCGTGAGCACAAACGTCAGCTGGAAAAAAAAAAATAAAATTCTTTTTGTTCTTGAGGCCTTCGGTGACGTCTTTAATCTGCAGCTGCAGCTTTTTCATCTTTTCTGGAAAAAAAAGATGATCAAATATTCCTGCAAAGCCCTGCTTTGCTCCCATCAGGAATTCCACCCTTCCCACAGATCTGTGCTGCAGGAATTCCATCCCAAATTTCACATTTGGAATTTAAAACAAATTCTTTGTCCTCCAGCTGTTCCAGCTGCTGCTTCCCTGGAAGGCGAGGGGGGAATTTTGTCTTGGTTTGGAAGGAAATTCGGAAAAATTCAGGATTCTTTCTGTGAAATTCCAATATTTTTGTCGTAGTTTAGAAGGAATATTTGGAAAAATTCAGGATTCTTTCCATCTATGAATTCCAGAAATCCACAATCCCTGAGGTTGGAAAAGCCCTTAGTTTAGAGAAAATTTCAGGATTCTTTGGTCTGTGAAATTCCAGGATTTTTGTCTTAGTTTAGAAGGAATATCTGGAAAATTTCAGGATTCTTTTGGTCTGTGAATTCCAGAAAAAAAAAAAAAATAAATCCAAATCCCTGTGGATGAGTTCTTGCATCAAGCAGAGAGCGACGTGGGTTATGTGACAAAAAAAAAAAAATGAATGATGCTCCTCAGGGAGCAGCTGGATGTTCATTTTTCCAGAGTTTTGCAGGGAATTTTCCATAATTTGTCCATAAAATGTTGAACAAATTCAGTAAAAATGGGATTTATGGAGGAGGATGTGGAATATTCTGCTGGATCCACATTGTTCTGATGGTTCAGTTGGGTGCCTGACAAACGTAGGATTGGTAAAAACGGGATAAAAATTGGATTATTTCCATAGCATCCTGGGATTTGGGGGCTTCTGGAGACCCTCTGGATTATGGGATTTCTGATCCCTGTTCAAACCTGTTTGAATTCCCACAAAAAAGCAGGATAAATAACGAATTCCTGCAATTCTCCACCGAGCTGTTACATAAAACCACCACCCCCTGGAAAAATCCACAATTATTTAGAGAGGATCTTCCCAAATTATTCCAAATGCCATCCAGGAGACCTTTATTCAGCTGGGAACTGATCCCTTCTTGGAAAAATACAGAGAAAATAAAATTAAAAAAAATAAAAAATAAACCCCAACCCAACCTCCTCCACTCGCTTGCTGCCGGGATTTTAATTTCTTTGTGTTCTGTTTGCACAGAAGCTTCACAATTTCATTTGCTGCCTCCCACGCACGGCACGGAGCTGCTGCTTCCCAAATGCAGCAGGTTCCTGTGGAATCTGGAGCAAATCCGCCCGGAATTCCACAAAAAAATTTAAAAAAAAAATTTGTTTTCCCACTGTTCTCTGAATTCCCAGGCAGGAGATCGGCGTGGATTTGGATTTTGGGGATTTTTGTGCCTCTTTGAATTCATTTTAAATGTTGGTTCTTGGAATTTAGTATTCATGCTTTTCCATAATGTATGAAGTGTATTATAAGGATGGAAGTGTTGTTTAATTCTGGTTTTATCTCCCATTTCCCAGTTCTCATTAAATTATTTGTTTCTAAATTACTTTGTGATGAAAGAGGCAGGGTTTGATTTTTAGGAATTATTTTCATGCTCTCCTTTGTATGGTTTTCATAATTTCATCTTGAATTTCATTATTTTGAATAACCTATTAATATAAAATATTAATTTAATGCCATGAAATTTTCACCAGCAGAAAACAGAAGAGGTTTTGGTTTATTATTGAGTTTGATTGAGGAGAAAAATCATGATGGAAACTGGGACTGAAATCCAGAGAGGAGAAAATCCCTGATGGAAATTGGGACTGAAATTGGGAGGAGAAAATTCCTGTGGAAACTGGGACTGAAATGTGGTGAAGAGAAGATTCCTGGTGGAAATTGGGATTGAAATTTGGGTGGAGAAAATTCCTGTGGAAACTGGGACTGAAATGTGGTGAGGAGAAAATTCCTGATAGAAATTGGGATTGAAATTTGGGAGGAGAAAATTCCCGTGAAAGCTGGGACTGAAATCCAGAAAGGAGAAAATTCCTGATGGAAATTGGGACTGAAATCCGTATTTTAGGCCTGTTTTGCCCAACAAACTGAATTATTCCCTCAATCCCAGGCAGGGACAGGGATGAATTCCCTCCTCAGCCTCTTGGAGCCCCTTTGGGATTCCTGCCGTGCCCAATTAGCAGTTCATTAATCCAGAGGTGCCCAATTAACAGCTCATTAATCCAGAGGTGCCCGTTTTCCTTCAGAAATCCCATCCATTTGTTTGGCTCTGATTTTATTCATTCCACGCCATTTCCAGACAAAACAGTTCCCAGTTGCTCTCCAATTCCTGAAAAAATTGGCCTAAAAATTGGGTTTTTTTCCCAGTTTTTAAATCTAAACGCAGCAATAGAAGAGGCTGAGGTTTTCCAGTTGTTCTCTTCATGTGGAGGAGTTGGAAAAAAAAACAGCTCAGGCCAAGTTTTTGTTTTCCTAAATTCAGGAATAATCTCCCAGCTGAGTCTGCTCCCCTCTGGAATTGCTTCTGGGAGATTTTTGGAGCTTTGCGTTGGGGATTTTGGGGGAAATTTGAAGAATTTGGATGAAATGTGTGCCAGAATCTGGGAATATCCATGTGAGGATCCATGGAATTGTTGATACAGCCCGGCCTGCACAGGACAATCCAAAATCCCCTGTGATCCCTCAGAGCATTTCTCTAACGCCCTAAAGCTCTGGAGGTTTGGATGTGCCCAAATTCCTGGGGAGAATTTCTGAATTTAGAAGGAAATCAGCTCTGAGCTCAGTCTGCCCCTGAATTGCTCTGGGAATTTTTGAACTTTGCATTGGTGATTTTGGGGGAAATTGGGAGAATTTGGATGAAATGTGTGCCAGAATTGGGGAATATCTGGGATCGTTGTGAGGATCCATGGGATTGTTGATGCAGCCCTGACCCTGCACAGGACAATCCCAAAATCCCCCCTGTGCATCCCTCAGAGCGTTTTCCCAATGCTCCTAAAGCCCTGGAAGTTTGGGAATGTGCCCCGAATTCCCTGGGGGAGGAATTTTTCCTGAATTTAGAAGGAAATGGATAAACTGGTGTTGAACTGGGATAAACTGGTGCTGTTTTTGTGCTCCCCTCTGCCTTTCCCTGCACATCCATGACTTTATCCCAATCCCAGATTTCCTTCCCATCCCTCTGAATTCACCTCTGGCACAGCAGAGCGGGACATTCCCAAGGATTTTGGGAATTTTTGGAACATTCAGGGAGCTCAGCACCCCATCTCTGCTCTTCCCAACACCACCTTTCCCCCTCACAGAAAAAATCCCATTAAAATTGGTTTAATCCTTCCCTGGGGTCATAAACAAAAGGAAATTCTTGGGTTTGAGAGACAAATTAGGGTGAGGGCTTGGGGAATTGTTTTAGGATTTTTTTTTTTCTTTTTCCTCCCATCAAGTTGAAGTTTGATCCACACCCTCATCCTGCTCTCTTCCAAGCTCATTTTATTCAAATTGTGATGTTTGAGCTCAGTCCTAGCCTTGGCTCCCAACACTAAACTCAACATTAAACCACATCCCCAGAGCCACATCTGAACGTTTTCTGAACCCCTTCAGGGTTGGGGAGCCAAGCACATTCCTGAGGAGCCTATTCCGGTGTTTTTCATGAATTTAATTCATTAATAATTTAATTAATTTCCCCAATTTAATTCATTAACATACCCCATTAATGACCCTCCTGTGCGTTGCCCACTCAAGATCAGTTTCTGATTTTCTGGGATTTATTTTGGGGCATTTGCTTCAATCAGAGCCCATTAATTTCCTTTAAAAGCACAGTTTGGATACATAAAAATTGCAATATTTCAGTAGAATTTTTTATTTTCCAATGGTCCATTCCAGCTTTGACTCCTCTGGATGGTTCCCAGGGCGCCCCTTCGGTGATGAAGAGATTAAAACTCTGTTTTTACAAGAAATTTAAGCTCATTTTCAGCATTAAGCACAATAATCTTTATCCATAAAAGCTTTAAAATTCCCTGCCCTGTGCTTCACCTCCACTGCTTCAGCTCCAAAGTGTCCTGGTGCTTCCTTTGATTGAAAATTCCTCTATTTACGATGGAAAAAAAACCCCAGCAATGCGATGTTTAATCCAAAAACGTGATGGTCAGAACATAAATCTTCCTCATTTCCAAACATTTATACAAGGAAAAGGAAAATCCATCCAAATCCAGGGAAAGAATCTCCAGAGAACAAATAAAACCTCAGAGCTGGGGAAGGATTTCGCTCCCGAGTTCCTTTTTGCTGTGTAAAACACAAAGTTACGATTTGGGAACTCTTGTTTTTCAGCTCGTTTTTAATTCCCTAAATCTGGGTTTTAATGTTTGATTTCCCCCAGCAGCTTGGTGGAAAAATTGAACAGAAATGTTTGAAGCTCTGCAAAAATCCTCTGTAATTTATCAAAGTATCCCAGTGTCAAAACCAGCCATGGAGTGGAGAATGACCCAAAATTACAGATTTAGAGAAGAAATAACGCTGTGATTTTTGGTGTTTTCTTCTTAGGAGAAAATAGCAACTTTATAGTACCATTTCAGAGTGAATTCTTTCAAATTTCAGAGTGAGTCCTTTCAAATTTCAGAGTGAATTCTTTTAAATTTCAGAGTGAATTCTTCTAAATTGATCATTTCTGATGATTTTTTATATAGAATTCCATTGGCATCTCTTTTATTGCAATGCTGCAGAGATTTTTCTCCAGGAAAACCAGCAAGGAATGGAATTGGCCAATATATTTTTGATTAAACTCTCCAATTCCTTGATCTAAATTTAATTATTCCAGGATCATTAGGGTTGGAAAAGAACTCCGGGATCAAGTCCAAGCTCCAGGGAATGAATCAATTTTCCCTCCTGGTTTTTCACCTCCAGGTTTTCTTTGATTCTCTCAGGTTTCTTCCCTCAAATTCTTATTTTGATTTGGTACAGAGTATCCTAAAATCCAAATCTCCCAATTTATTTTTCATTTTTAAAAAGGGCAAGAAATGATTTTCCTTCGCAAAACTCCGTGGGTTTCTTGTTTGGGTGGGCACAAAGATTGACTCCTCCAATAACTGCGATCGATGTGTTTTCCTCGGCTTCTGTTCCCAATAAAACAGTTGGGATTTCACATCTCGGGGGCTAAAAATAACCCAGAGCTCGGCTTTAATTACCGAGATTTCTTTTCCCCGCGATTGTGTGCGCCGCAGGTTGGAAGGGTTTTGTTTCCAAGGAAACAAATGCTCGGTTCTTGCCGTGCGTCCGACGGTTCCTGCAGGGAAATGTCACGGGGGAGAGGGGGCAGCGGCCTCTGACAACACCTGGAATTGCAGCTTTTCCTGGAATTGCCAGGGTTTGTCTCCAGTGCTGTTGGAATTGCGTGGAATTGGCTGTGCCCGTCCCAATCCCGGTGTTGGCACCCCTGGGACACTTCCAGATGTTCATGGAAGATGTGGGGTTCCGTCAGTGGGATGGCATCCCTGGGGTGTTCCAGATCTGCTTTTACACGGAATATTGAATTCCTGGTTAAAGAAAACTCAGCCTGGTTTTACACTTTAAATGGTGGTGAGAGGATCTGGTTTAACACTTTAAATCATGGTGAGAGGATCTGGTTTTACAGTTTAAACCATGGTGAGAGAATCTGGTTTTACACTTTAAATGGTGGTGAAAGGATCTGGTTTTACACTTTAAATCATGGTGAGAGGATCTGGTTTTACACTTTAAAAGGTGGTGAAAGGATTTGGTTTTATACTTTAAATAGTGGTGAGAGAATCTGGTTTTAGAGTTTAAATAGTGGTGAGAGAATCTGGTTTTAGAGTTTAAATCATGGTGAGAGGATCTGGGTTTACACTTTAAATCATGGTGAGAGGATCTGGTTTTACAGTTTAAATGGTGGTGAGAGGATCTGGTTTTACAGTTTAAATGGTGGTAAGAGAATCTGGTTTTACAGTTTAAATTGTGGTGAGAGAATCTGGTTTTACATTTTAAATGGTGGTGAGAGGACGAGGGGTGATGGTGTTAAACTACCAGAGGGCAGGGATGGGTGGGATTTTGGGCAGGAATTGTTCCCTGGAGGGTGGTGATTCCCTGGCACAGCTGTGGTGCCCCTGGATCCCTGGCAGTGCCCAAGGCCAGCCTGGATGAACTTGGAGCACTCTGGGATAGAGGAAGGTCCCTGCCAGTGGAAAGGGATTGGAATTAGAGGATCTCGAAGGTCCCTTCCAATCCCATTTAGGATTCCGTAGGTCAGTGAAATTCAGGTTTTTATTGAACTCAGCCATTTCTTCTAAACTGATCGTTTCAGATTTTTTTTTATAAAATTCATTGGCATCTCCTAATTGCAGTGCTGCAGAGATTTTCTCTAGAAAAACCATCAAGGAATGGAATTGGCCAAAATATTTTCAATTAAACTCTCCAATTCCTTGATCTAAATTAATTATTCCAGGATCATTATGGTTGGAAAAGAGCTCCAGGATCATGAGTGCTGGTGGCCACTCACCTCTGATGCTTTGCAAAGATTTGGGATTTTCTGGGATTTTCTGGATCACTGTGGCGGGTGTGGAACAGACACAGAGTGAGGAAACCTGTGGGAAATGGGATGAAAATTCTGGGGCTTCCTCTCCATCACAAAACCTGACAAAAGGGAAATATTGTGAATATTAATCCAAATAAAGATGGATTTGTCCTTGGGGGAGCTTGAGGGTGATGGGAGGGAGCAGAAAGGAGAAATTGGGGGAAAGTGCTGCGTTCCTGGCTCCAGCACAGAATTTCTCCGGGATTTCAGCTGCTTGTTTCCACACCAACTGTGTAAAAACCCCCTGCTTCATTCCAGGAGATGGGAAAGCTCTGCAGAGCTGCAGCTTCAGGGCTTGGAGACAGAGAAAAAATATCGGGAGGGTTGTAAGTCATAATATTGTGACCTGGTACAGAGGCGGGATTTTATTCCCGTTTATTCCCGTAAAAATCGGGCTGTGGAGGAGGTGAGGGAACGAGGAAGGTTTGTGGATGCTCAGAGTTTTCCCATCCTGATCCTTGTCTGTGTCTGGAGCTCTGGATCTCTGTGTCAGACCTGAATTCAAACCCATTTTGGATGCTCAGTGGTGGAAATGGCCCTCAGAGCTTGGGGTTTTTTGTGGGGGGTTGTTTTTACCCCTCCTGGGGCTCAGATCCCTGCTGGCTGCGGGTGGGAGCGGGAATGAGGAGGAGAATTCCGGTTTTAATTCAACATCTGCTTGTCCAGATGGTCCCGCTGGTGGATCAGGCTCGGGAGCTCAGGGAGCCTCAGGGTGCTGGGAAGGATCACAGACTGATCCACTGGGGCCTGATCCATGGGAATTCATCCCTGGAGCAAAATGGATCAGGGGGGAACTTGTGGCTCTGCACAACCCCTGACAGGAGGGGGATTTGGGATCTGCTCCAGGGAACAGGGACAGGAGGAGAGGGAAAGGCCTGAAGGAAGGGTCAGGGTGGACATCAGCAGGAATTTCCTCATGGAAAGGGTGTTCAGGCCTTGGCAGGGGCTGCCCAGGGAGGTTTGGAGTGCCCATCCCTGGAAGTGTCCAAAGAATTCCTGGAGGTGTGTCACCATCCACTCAATCCAAGCAGGAGTCATGATGGTTATTAACTGAACCTCAGAGTGCAAAAGAAACAAGGACGAGTATTTATTCAAAATCAAAAGCACTTTTATTGAGTACCAACAACACGATTTATGTGATAGAAGAGGGTGAGAAGGAGAAAAAGAGAGAAAAAGAGAGAAAAATAGAGAGAGAGAGTGGGGTTATAGCTACCAATGGCTCCGATGAAATCCTCGAGGTCCGGATCCCATGGATTTGTCTGTCCATGGGGAGTATCATAGTTTTCAGAGAGTCTTTTATATTTTTGAAAGTAAGGCAGCTGCCAAGGGTTAAAGAGGGAACTGCCAAGAGTGGGGAAAGAATTCCATTGTTTTGTAAGGTGTGCAGTCAAACCCCATTGTTTGTATAAGGTGTACAGTACAGAACCCCATTGTTTATAGGGTGTACAGTACACAAACCCCATTGTTTGTAAGGTGTAACAGCACAAACCCATTGTTTTGTAAGGTGTACAGTACAAACCCCATTGTTTGTAAGGTGTACAGCACAAACCCCATTGTTTGTAAGGTGTACAGCACAAACCCCATTGTTTTTTAGGTGTACAGCTTAAACCCCATTGTTTTGTAAGGTGAATTCCAGCACTTTCCCCCCGTTGCTTCATTTAGTTTGTTCCACAGAACAGCCAGCAGTGCTGCTTCCCTAGCTGAGGGAATGTCTGCATTTCCAAAGTTTATTTCCCAGAGGAAACAAACTTCATTTTAGGCCAGAAGTTTGTGGTGGATTCTGCTCCTGTTGGATAAAGGAGGCCGAGTTTTCCTGGAATCACTTCCCGTGCTGGGAACCCACATCCCCAGCAGCAGCTTCTGCACAAACTGGGAAAGCTCCAGAGGTTGGAAGGAGCCAAAGTGCAACATAAAATCCCAGCTCCCTGAAGATGCAATAAAACGGGAGGTCGGGATTGAATCCAGATGGGAACCTGGGGAGCCGCTGGGAGCTGCTCATTCCCGGGATTTGCTGTGTTCCCGTCCGTCAGGGTGTGCTGGAACGCTGTCAGCAGCGATGGTGTTGATGAAAATAAATCCAAACATTCATTAATTGCCAGCCCAGCAAACCTCAGACCCCTCAGAAACGCTCTGCACAAATCAGCTGCCGCTGTTGGCTCACTGAGTTGGAAACTTTTCAGCAACTTCTCAGGGACGGGATGATTTTCCTTCTGTTCCTTCTGTGTTTTATTTCCCCCTGCTCTTGTGCAGCTTTTCCTGCCCCTGTCCTGCTCTCCCAGCCCAGTCTGGTGGCTCTGGCTCCCATTTTAACCCCTCTGGTGAACTGGAACTTGGGTTTGCTTGGAAATGCTCCTTTTCCATGCTGAGCTCCTTGGATAGAGCGTTACCCGCCGGGAAATGTGATTTGATTTATGGGAAATGGGGAAGGGAAGTGTTGGGGAGGAGGATGGAGGGGATGTGTCTGCTTTGGGGAACAGGAATGGTCCTGGGGGCGCTTTGGGGTCGGGTTTGTGGAGCACAGATTGGGCCTGGGCTGATAGCGGCGCCCCAGGAAGGGCAGATCCCAAAGGACTTTTTGGGAACCATTTCTGGAAAACATCGAGGGCTTTGCGCCTTCTCCTGAGCTCTGTCAACTGAGAGCAACATTCCAGAACATTCCAGAGCAGAGCTCAGAGCTGTTCCAGGGCTGGAGCCCCTCTGGAGCCGGGCTGGGAGAGCTGGGGGTGCTCACCTGGAGAGGAGAAGGCTCCAGGGACAGCTCAGAGCCCCTTTTGGGGCCTAAAGGGGCTTCAGGAGAGCTGGAGAGGGACTGGGGACAAGGGATGGAGGGACAGGACACAGGGAATGGCTTTAAATTCAAATTGCGTTGATTTAGATGGATTTTGGGCAGGAATTGTTCCCTGGGAGGGTGGGCAGGCCCTGGCACAGCTGTGGCTGCCCCTGGCAGTGCCCAAGCCAGGCTGGACATTGGGGACAGTGGGAGGTGTCCCTGCCATGGCAGGGGTGGCACTGGATGGGATTTAAATTGCCTCCCAACCCAACCCATTCCAGGATTCCAGGATTTAATGATTCAGCACCTGGTTTCAGGTTTCAGCCTGAATTCTGAAATCTCCTGCAGGTTTCAGCCACCCCACAGCCAGTGCAGCTCGTGATTTGCAGGATAGAATCCCCAAATTCAAAGAAAAAAGAGATTATCTGAAAATGAGGTTTTTTATGAGCTAATTACTGTGAGTGGGTCTGTGTTTTCTGACCTTAAATGAGTGTGGTTTTCAGTGTTTCACAGACAATGGTGGTGTCTATTGTAAGGGTTGGCAAAATAATATTCCTGGAGCTCCTGGGCAGCCTGTTCAGGAAAAAAAAGGAGGGGATTAGAATTGCAAATCAGGATTTCATCATCCTCAATCAGCGTGGCCAGCAAGGAGGGATGAATGAGGAGCTGCTGCTGCTGAGGAGCCCCAGCAACCACAGCCCTCCCCAAACAGAAATGGGTTTGTGCCCCCCAAAACACGGGAAAAACCCCAGGAATTGCAGCATTTGGGAAAGGACCGGTGCTGCTCTCAGAACAATCAAATCCCAGCAGCAGCGTGGGGGAAGTTCCTTCTGGGTGGGTTTTGATCATCAGCCGGGGTGGTTTTGTGTTATCAAACTGATTATTCCCTTCTTAGCAACGAAGAGGGAGAACAACATCCCTCACAATGAATTTAGGATTGATTTATTCACCTGGGGTGAAATCCCATTAACTGGGGTGAAAACCCTAATATTACCTCAGTGCTGGTCTTCAATCTGGGAAGGCAGAGCACTGAACAAACTTATTTTTATCCTTATTTTTCCACTCGGTGCTTCTGGTTTGTTTCAAAAATCCCAAAATATCCGCCGCTGTTTTTCAGGCTGCTGGAGACCGGAACAATCTCTGAGCCTCACCAGGAACAACCGCTGATTGATTGAGGGAATAAAGGCACCCGAGTGCTGAAGGGCCTGGAGTGTTTCAAGGCAGCAGGAGAGCAAGAGCTGCCTTATGTAACTTTGCTGAAAGATGGGAAAAAAAAAAAAAAAAAAAAAAAAAAAAAATCCGGGCTGGTTTTCCGGTTTCTGTGCGATTTTTTGGGAAATATTTGAAATTTCCCTGGAGGAGCATCAGTGTTGGGGCTGCCAGGATGGCCTGGTGGGAGGGCTCTCGTTAGCAGGGCTGCAAAGGCTAATTAATAAATAGACAGAATGTGGAGATGTGGCTGAAGATCCAAATGAACAATTTGGGCATTTGGAAGTGTGTGGGAGTGGGAGGGAAGGTTCTGATCCAAACCCTGGGAATTTTACTCATTTCTGTCCTTGTTGATCCTCAATTCTGAATTTTCACTCAGAAATCATTGAACTGTCTGAGGAGGAAATGATCATTGCCCTGTGTGATTGCCCCGTGCTCCCTCAATCAGCCACATCAAATTTGGAATCCTGGATGCAGGGAAAGCTTGGATTGGGAAGAGACACCTGAGAAAATGGGAATGGGAAGGGAAAATAAACTCAGCCTGGTGGGGTAGGAAAAAACCAACAGCTCGTGCAATTGGCTGTTCCACAATTAGCAGTGATTAATTTGGCTTTTTTTTTTCCAAGAACGATGAGGAGAATTTGATCGATTGCAATGTCATTGACGGTTTTTTTTTCCGAGCATGGAGGGTGGAGGGATAGACACAGGGAATGGGTCACACTGCCAAGGGCAGGGAATGATGGGGATTTGGGAGAATTGTGCCCAGAGCAGCTGTGGTGCCCCTGATCCGCAGTGCCCAAGGCCAGGGCTGGACAGGTTGGAGCACCCTGGGACAGGGATGTCCTGCCATGGGATGGGTGTGATGGAGGATGGGATGGATGGGATGGATGGGGATGGGATGGATATGGGATCCATGGGATGGGATCTATGAGAGGATGGATTTAATGTCCCTTCCCACCCAAACATCATGATTCAATATTTGGACGTGTCTGTAATTCTCTGTATTCACCTCCATCTGTGGATTTTTCATGGATAAGATGCAGAATTCCGTGGTCTCCACAAAATCCCACACCACCAGTGTGAAAGTGGCTCCTGTCCAACCAAACTGGGGATGGAGCAGAGCCAAGGAGAGGTGCAGACTTTGGGAATGTGGATTATCCGTGCTCTGTCTTGACCTTTTCCTTCTACCTTTAATTTGCCCCTATTTTTTATAAATATTACCTACTTTTATAAGTAACATCAACAGAATAAAAATACGAGTTTCTGTCTCATCTCCCAGTTAGAGGACAGAGTTTTCCAGTTTTTCCAGTCTGGAAGAGCCTTTCCTCAGCTTTGAGTGTGGCAGAGCAGGCTGGGCTGGGTGAGGATGGAATGATGCTGCCCCTCTCCCCTTCCTGTGCAGTTTTTAATGGGATTTGGCACCTGAATTGCTAAAACTGCTCCTCATTCTGCTTTTCCTGCCTGGAATTAACCCAGGGAAAGGTCTTGGATTATGGATTCCCTGAGATCCATGGGGGTGACCCCTGCTCTGTCCCCTCCTGCTGCTTTGGGCATCCCCTGCTTGGGAATGTTATGGATCACTGATGACTGATGGAATTTATCCCTCACCTATAGAATCCCCATCATCCATCACCTAAAAACATCCCATTTATCAACCCATCACCCGTATAAAAATCCCCTTTGTACCCATTTCGTGACACCTTTGATTCCAGCTGATGGATAAAATCCCTTCCCTTGGTTGTCAAGGTGAAACGTCTGAGACTTCAGG
This sequence comes from Malurus cyaneus samueli, assembly GCA_009741485.1. Classification (NCBI taxonomy): domain Eukaryota; kingdom Metazoa; phylum Chordata; class Aves; order Passeriformes; family Maluridae; genus Malurus; species Malurus cyaneus. The sequence continues at coordinate 29,514,169 of CM019221.1, forward strand.
AAAAAAAAAAAAAAAAATTAAAAAAAAAACAAACCCAACCCGGAGAAGGGAAAATTTCCGGAGGCTCCTGCGCGTTCAACCACGGAACTTTGCGCTTCCCGCAGGGGAGGCAGCGCCGCATCCGCCCGGGCCCGCTGTCACCCCCTTGTCACCCCCGCAAGGCGCGGGTGGGGCAGGGCGGCGTGGGCAGGTCCCTGTCAGCATTCCCGATCCATCTCCCGGCGCCGCTGGAAGCTCTTCCCTTCCCCGCTCTCCATCTCGGCTCTCGCAGCCCTCCCTTTGTCCCCGGGTCCCCTCCCGGCTCCGGCGGGGGCGCGGGGGGGCCGCAATTTTGGGAGCCGCTGCCGGCGGATGCGTCCCCATCACCCACCACCCTGACGTGTGGATGCACCAGGGAGCCGCGGCGGGTTTGATGTGCAGCGGCGGGATTTAGATCCCGTAAATCTTGTAAAATTCCATTTTATGCGGACGGAGCCGGGAAGCGGCCGGCGCTGCGCGGGGCGAGGCTGCGGCTGGCGCGGTCCCTTGGCCGGGGCTGCGAGCCCGTGCGGAGACACAGCCCCAGCAATGACCGAGGGACATAATGGAGACACCAGATGACAGACAGTGAGAAAGCAAAGCATCATACGACATCACAGTGAACCGACAATGAGGAGACTTCCTCAGTTGGCTCCGCTGGGATGGATCCAGGCCTTTTCGCCCCCATCCCCGCTCCCTCCCGCCCGTAACCCCGCGGTCGGATCCGCATCCCCGCCCGCGCCCCGGGAATCTCGGTCCCTGTGGATGCTCCGCGGGAGGGACCCGCCGGCGGAGTTTCTGCGGCGTCACAAAACTTTGCTCCGGCTCCGAATGAAGGAGGGATGTGACCTGGAAAGGAGACACGGCAAAAAGGGGATGGCGCTGCAGCCTGGAAAAGCCGCGATTCCCCCCCGGCTCAGGATCCCTGGAAGGGATGACACGGACGAGAGCAGGAAACTGCAGGCAGGGGGGTGCCAGAAATAGATTGATTTTTTCTTTCTCCTGCTAGAAATGAAGAACTTTGGGAGTCCCTAGAGGCTGTTCCACATGTACCCTCACTTTTTGGTTGCCAAGGCGTTTGCATTCCTATAGAAAACGACCTCCACCCTGCCCTGGGAGCTGCCATGTAATCCCAAAGAACACAAACTCCTGGAAACTGAGGCAGCTTCAGAGGGACGCGAGTTTGGGATCAGAGGGACGTGTCCCGATTCTTTTCGGATGATAGAAGAGAAGGATCAGCCGGGAAGATGTTAAATATTAATATTTTACCCAATCGCCGCCATTCGTGGATTTGGTGAGTATGCCATGGGTTTGGCCGGATCGCAGCAGTTCTTTTGGGCACAAAAGCTTGGAAATTGGGATTTTTCCTGGCTGAAAAGCAGCTGCTGGACAGGAGCATGGATAAGGGGGTTCCTGGAGCTGGGGGTTTGCTGAATATTTTCTTCTCTGATCTTCCCTGATCTCAGATTTCCATCTCGCGACGTCCCCGAACGGGGACTGCGGGGACAGGGTGGGGAAAGAATGGAAAATTTCGTGTTGTGCTGGTTTATTTTCCTTCAGAGGTGTTTATGAGCCTCAACTTTCCTTTAAAAATTAATGAGCCCCTCAAACATCCTTTCGCTTGAGTGACTGCGTGGTGCCACCTCGGCACCTTCTCTTGTCAAGCCCTGTTGCGTTTTAAGGAGCAGATTGCGTGCCAGAGGGAGAGCAGAGGGCAATTCCAGGGGCATTTCCCAGGGAAATGGCACCAAAATGTCATTTCATGAGTAAAGATCCGCTGGTGGAGCTCAGGGATGGAGCCTTTGGGTGCTGTGATCCATGGGCTCTTCCAGTGTGGATTATCTGTGGAATCTGCGAGATAATTTTATATTTTAGATACTCAAATCCTGAGTTTTGTGATCTCACCTGTGCACAAGTATTCTGGTTTTCTGTAGGATTTATTCCCTGTAATCTTGTTATGGCTGGGAATTGTTTAAGCCGGGCTCTGGGATGGGCCTAAAGCTGAATATTTTTGTGTTTGGATAAAAATATCTGGGCTCAGAGCCTTGGAACGGTGCTGGGTTGGGTTCTCCAGAGCACTTCCTGCTCATCCTTGAGACTCATGTGTGGGGTTCAGGACAGCAGAACGGGAAGGGAAACGTTTGGAGAGGAGGAAAAATGCTGGGCCTGTATTGAAATGATGGAATTCTGGGATGGTTGGGTTGGAGATGATCCCATCCCACCATGCCAGGGTTCTCCAGCCCTGGGCACTGCCAGGGATCAGCTGCTCTGGGTACCCTGCGCCTCGCAGGGAACCATCCCTTCCCAACGTTTCTTCCTAACAACCAGCACAAACCAATTTATCTTGGAGTTTCTCCCGTGGCTTCCCCTTGATGTTTTACAAGGTTTGGTGTAGAAAGTTCCTCCTGAGGAGGAGCCCAAAGAAGCCAAGGAGGAGGAATATTGGGTGGGAAGTGTTCATTGAATTGCCAGAGTTAGAAATTAGAGGAGAGTCCGTGGGGATGAGTTATGGGCAGCTGAGGGAATTTTGGGAAAAAGCGTTTCCTTTGGAGAAAGGAGAACCCCGTTTGTGTGGCTGCCAGAGAAGAGACAGAATTTTAGCCCTGGGAACTGAAATAAAGGCTGAGCAGCACAGAATTCCTATCAGGGAATGTTGTCAGGGATGGGGCCTGGGGACAGATCCCCTTGGATCAATCAGGGATGTTTTGGATGATTAAAACTGCACAGTTGAAGGGAGCCTTATCAGGGTGTGGATTTACAAAGGAACGGATGAAGTTATCCCATAAAAACCCCTTCACCCCGTGCAAACAGAGGCAGAACCTCACCCCACGCTGGCCTGGCCTCACTCAGGCTGAGCTTTGCTAATCCTGGCTTTGGGAGCTCCTGGGTGCTGCTCAGAGCCCACAACGAGCCTGACACTCATCCAGTGCTGGCTGAAATTTCCTCAGGGATTCCTTTCCTCTGGGAAACACTTTTTGGGTTTCTTCTGAGCTTCTCCCTCTTCATCCCATCATCTAAAAGAACCATAAATATTTAACTGGATCTTCACATGGCCCATGGGAAGGTTGGGTTGGGTCCATGGCAGGGGTTGGGTTGGGTGAAACTTTAGGGTTCCTTCCAGACCATTCCACGATTCCATGGGTGACCTTCAGCTTCCATGTTCTGGGAATTCAGGAGAGGAGTTGGTGGGGACAGTGTGGGACATTGGGAACTGGGAAATGGGAATTGGAAACTGGGAAGTGGGAATTGGGAATTGTTGGGACTGGAATTGGTTTGGGATTGGGAATTGGGAATGGGAAACTGGGAATTGGGAACTGGGAATTGGGAATTTTGGGAATTTGGGTGATTCTGCTCCTCTGGAAGCAATGTGGGAATTGGTGGGTTCCCAGCTCAGCTCTGGCCCCTGCACTGGAGCTGAACCTTCCAATTTAAACCTTCCCTGAGCTGTTTCCCATTTTCCTGTCACCATTCCCTGGGAGCAGAGCCCGACCTCAGCTCACTTCACTGACAAACTTAACTCAGAATTTTATGCTGAGTTTCAAAATTCTCAGGATTTGCTCTGGGAATTAACCCCCTCCAGATATGTGGGGTCAAACCTTCCATTCACCTCCTTCCCATGGATTTCAGCTGTAACTTAAACCACGTTGCTTCTCCTCACGGATTAATTCCTCCTAAAAATAGGCAGGATTTCCAACAAAGCGACGATTTCTGTGCAGGAGGTAGATTTGAGAGACAGAACTCCCAAATCTGTAGGCACAATTTCCAAAGAAGAGGCCAAATATTTCCCCTGTGCTCACGAGTGCCTGGAGGAAACACAAAGAACTCGCTGTGGAGCTGAGAAGACAATGCCTGCCTGAAAGGGAATTGGGAATAAAACCCTGGGATTGAATTGGCAGCGTTTGGCAGGGTGGAAACGGGGTACGGAGAGATTCCGGTGCAGGGATGGTGCTGGTATTTTGTGACCTTTCCCTTCTCTTCAGGCTGTGCCTTTTCAAGTTGTTCCTGGCTGTGTTTTCCTGCTGCTTTGGGAAGGCAGCAGATAAGAGTGAACGGCTGCTCTTGACGTATTTACATTTCCATATTTCCATTCATTATCTTCACTTCAGGGAAAGAATCTGGAGAGCTTCATTGGGGTGGGAAAGTGTTGAGCCAAGTCCGTGGACATCTCAGCCTGTCGTGGACTTGGGGTTGTTTTTTTGGGATATTCCTCCTCTTCCTGCTCCTCTCCTTGTCCCAGGGGTGCAGGCTGAGCATCCTTTGGGATGGAGCTGATCCCATGGGGCAGGAGCTGCTCCCAGCCTGGCTTTTGGGGTCTCCTGTGAGCATCCCTGGGGACAGGTGACACCAGGAGTGAGAAGGGAGCTGCAGGATGATTTTCTTTGGGTTCCTGTGACTCCTGAAGGATCTGGAGCTGCTGGAATAATCCAGAATAGGCCACGGAGCTGTTCCAGGGCTGGAGCCCCTCTGCTTTGGGTTTTTAATCACACCTGGATTCCTTTGGGACGTCCTGAGGAGTGTTCAGTGGGTAAGGAGTGAACCCTGCTGGTGACATCCCAGTGACCCCAGGGCTGAGCAGGAGGTGGGATAGGGAGAAGCACTGGGAAAGGCTTTGTTTGGTTCTTGGGATGAAATCTGGGCTGAGCTTTGGGCCTGGGAACAGAGAACAGCTCCCAAAATCCACCCGTCCTGCTGGGTGCTGGGAAGGGAGCTCTGACATGGGGAGCACCCGCATTTATCCCGTGTGAATTTGGGAAGGGGATGGGAAAGCTCTTCCCTTCTTCCCACCTTTGAGGGGATAAACTGCAGGGACCCAGCCCCGTGGCCGTGGGGAGCTGATTTTGGGATGGCAGAGCTGGGAATCCCCACTGGGGGGGCTGTGGTAAAACACAAAAATCCACTCAACTTCTGCAATTTTTGGTGTATGAGCAACTCCAGGTGGGCAGGAAGCCCAAATTCCCCTTTTTCAACCCCCTCTTCCTGCTGTAAAGAAGGAAAGAAACCTTTTCCTTGTGGGGCTGAGACTGCCTGATCCACCAGAGAATTGGGAGCTGAAAGAAATCCCGATCCCAGTTATCAGCTCCTGGAAAAGAGGGTTAGGGAGGAAATCCTGATCAAGCTTCAGCAGCAGAAATCTGCATTCCTGAGCCTGCTGAGATGTGAGGGTGGGAAAAAACCCAGAACTTCTTAAGAAACTCTGAGAGAGCTGAGTTTGTGCTCCCAGAATGGCTCAGGCTGGGAAAAACCCTAAAAGATCATCACACCTCCACTGCCCCAGGTGCTCCAAACCCCATCCAGCCTGGCTTGGGCACTGCAGGGATCCAGGGGCACCACAACTGTGCCAGGC